>MJUU01018916.1:36705-47080 GCA_002080025.1 Modiolus philippinarum
TTGATTGGTTCTACCATGTATTTGTAGAGACTTTGTCTTGTGTTCATGCTCCATTGATTGGTTCTACCATCTATTTGTAGAGACTTTGTCCTGTGTTCATGTTCCATTGATTGGTTCTACCATGTATTTGTAGAGACTTTGTCTTGTGTTCATGTTCCATTGATTGGTTCTACCATGTATTTGTAGAGACTTTGTCCTGTGTTCATGTTCCGTTGATTGGTTTTACCATGTATTTGTAGAGACTTTGTCCTGTGTTCATGTTTTATTGATTGGTTCTACCGTGTATTTGAAGAGACTTTGTCCTGTGTTCATGTTCGATTGATTGGTTCTACCATGTATTTGTAGAGACTTTGTCTTGTGTTCATGTTCCATTGATTGGTTCTACTATGTATTTGTAGAGACTTTGTCCTGTGTTCATGTTCCATTGATTGGTTCTACCATGTATTTGTAGAGACTTTGTCTTGTGTTCATGTTCCATTGATTGGTTCTATCATGTATTTGTAGAGACTTTGTCTAGTGTTCATGTTCCATTGATTGGTTCTACCATGTATTTGTAGAGACTCTGTCTTGTGTTCATGTTCCATTGATTTGTTCTACCATGTATTTGTACAGACTTTGTCTCAGGTACCTTTCATTGTCAATATGTGGATTATATTTTTAATCGTTCCTGTTTTATGACTTAGTTACTTTGTTGATTTTGTTATTTTACACCAGAAACATTATTCTGACATTGAAATTCAACAAGTTTTTAGATTTGAATGAAACAGTATGGAATGTTACGGCAGAAGTATAATTGTGTCGCCTGCACCCAGTGCAGGATCCACACATAGGGATGACTATCCATCGTCTTGCGTCCGTCTGTATGGCTAAAAACATTAAGCATTATCCACATCTCCTCCTAAACTACTTAACAATTTTCAACCAAACTTGCAGGAATGCTTGGGTATATATTGAAGATGTGCACCATGCATTTTGCTTTTCTTTGATTTTGTGTTTTCCAGATTTTACACGGTTTTTGGACTTTGTCATTTTAGCTTATTTGAGCCGTGAGGGTACGACTCCATCATCCGCACCTCCGCCTCAACGGCTTTGCATTTTTCAACCAAACTTGCAAGAATGCTTTAGTATATGTTGAAAATGTGCACCATGCACTTTAGTTTTCTTTAATTTTGTTTTTCCTTGATTGTGCGCTGTTTTTGGACTTTGGCATTTTAGCTAATTGGAGTCTTGGTGTTACGTCTCCATTATCCGTAACTCATCAACGGCTTTGTATTTTTCAACCAAACTTGCAGGAATGCTTCAGTATGTAATGAGGATACGGTGACCCCTAGATGCTTTGTTTTAGGACGTTTTAACCTGGATATTGGACGTTGTCTCCTTGACATTTACCCCATTTCCTTTCTTTTTCATATGCACCATGCACTTTTCTTGTCTTTACTTTTGTTTTTTTCTTCAGATTTTACTTTATTTTTGGACTTAATTATTTTAGCTTATTGAAGTCTAGGATAAGTTTCTATTATCCACAACTCCTAAACAGCTTTATATTGTTCAACCAAACTTGCAGAAATATTTCAGAATATATTGCAGATATGCACCATGCATTTTGTTTTTCTTTCTTTCATTTGATTCCAAAATTCTAAGTTACCATTGAACTTGCACTTTAGGTTATCGAGTCTTAGGGTTTGCCTCCATAATCCTCAACTCCTCGTGAATAGCTGTGCATTTTCTATTTAACTTGGAGGAATGCATGCTTCAGTATATTATTTAGATGTGCAACATTGTCTTAAGTAATTCCATTTCAAACACATTATTCTTAAATATGTATAGTGCAGGCGACACATGTGTTCCGTAGAACACACATGCATTTTTCATAAAACAGTAACTTTTGAGTGAGGGTTGCTTGATTTTCTGGCAGATATTCGACAGATTAACCTTTGTGACGTCATAACAAAATACCTGAATTAATATCAGGTGACGGCATATATTTTTTTCGTTTTAAGGAGGTTCGCTCCTCTTGTTTTGAGATTTCTGTCAGTTTTCGGAATCCTCGGGTTTTATCCATTTATAAGCATTTAAATATTTTGCCCATTGACCCCCATATATTTTTCCATAATTTCATTTCATACATCTTTGTGAGCATTCTGTAAAAAAAATCGTTGAATTCTATTCTGTCACATTCATTCATGGTGTTAATCCTATGAAAAATCAAGAAGAGTTCAGTTTCCTGCCAAATTTTCAATCACATATATCTCAAAAACGAGATCATAAACCTATCAATTTTTTAACGGAATTTACTTTGTTTTTGAATTTTCTAACATAAAATCATGTTTATTTGAAATCCTATTTATTTTCAAATGGAGTAGCGAACCCCCTTAACAAATAGTTAAGTTTAGACTATAAACTATGAAAATTCAGTTCAGTTAAATGAACTAATGAGCAACCAATCATATATTTTAGGAAAAACTAGGCTTCCTTCAGGATGGTAAATCAGCTAAATGTTGCTATTTTTGAGTGTTGTACGAAAGTAGCAATTTAGGTCACTTTCTTAAGTATTTAGTAATTTTATCCTTAAATAAGACCAATTTCCAAAGAATTATAAACAACAAAATGAAATGCTATACACGCAAATCCCTGAGTATTTGAATTATAAAATGACAGATACCGTGAGAGATGAAAAGAACTAACGGAAGTTTATACCGACGGGAAATGAAACAAATTATCATGATCTAATAACAACAGGTCTTATGACAGTATGTTTTATAGATCAATAGGACCTAATAACTAACGTTACACTGTGTCATACAGTAAATGATCTATGATCTCCAATTAAGATGTTATGAAATATCAACTCAGGTTGTTATTCTTATTCAGAAAGCTAAACTGTTTTGATCACCATACTAAAAGTAAGAAATAAAGGGATATAGAATATATGCATATGAAACAAATTCTATTTAAATACACGTTAAACCCAAACAATTCGACAACGCTTTTTGTTGTTCCTCATCTTGAAGTCACCATTAGGCCTTCAACAATGAGCTTCGCTCACGCCTCGTAGTTAGTTCAACACTATCACAGGTTTGAGTGAAATTTATTGCCACTTAGAGCAACACTACATCCATGTATCCTTTCTTCAGTTCATGATGCAGGATTGTCAACAAACATAAGATTTACTGGCAAAGTGTTCTTACAACTGCTGTTATCCGTTACCCGACAATAAGACTCATAGAAGACAACAACAACATACATCTCCACTAAATTTATTTTTTTGTCAAATCAGAGGACCAATTTAGAATCTAAATACAACCCATCTTTTCTTGCTTAATTTTCGGGGGGGGGGTGTGTTTAACTCAAGCCGGGAATTTTTTTTCTCCCGCTCAGCGGGCCAGATAATTTTTTCGCATAAACTTTATACTGGGAGGTTTTGTAGGTTTAAAACAAGAGGCTCTCAGGAGCCTGTATCGCTCACCTGGCTTTCATTTGACACAATCAAGCTAACATTGTAAGTTATACAGTTGAACTTCAGTCTCTCGAACTTTGGTAGCTCTAACACAACCAATATTTTTAACTGTATTTAAAGTCTGATCATGTTTTACTATATTTCTTTTTGGGGCTTTTTTGACAAAAACGTTCTTGCTATTAAAGGACCACTTTCGACACCAGTTTTCAACAACAATACCTATTTGGAAACCAAAATTTCTTTGAAATCGGACAATGCTGAATTTCCCCGCCTTTTTTGGCAGCCATTTGAAAATGGCAGTCAACAAATAATTTTCAACAACAGTTATGAAGTAGCGACATCAATATCTATTTGGTAACCACATTTCATTGAAATCTGACAATGTTGCATTTTCTCGCCTTGTTTGGTGGCGATTTTGAAAATGGCGAACGATTTTCAATACCGTTTTTGAAGTTGCAACATCAATATCTATTTGGAAACCAAATTTTATTTAAATCAGACGATTTTGAATTTTCCCGCCTTTTTGGTGGCCATTTTGAAAACCGCAGTCAACGAACAATTTTTAACATCAGTTATGAAATTGCGACATCAATACTTATTTGGAAACCAAATTTCATTGAAATCAGACAATGTTGCATTTTCCCGCCTTTTTTTCTTGGCTGACATTTTGAAAATGGCGGTCAAAGAAACAATTTTGAACAAGGGTTTTGAAGTTGCGTCAATGAACAATTTTTAACATCAGTTTTGAAGTTTCGACACCAATACCAGTTTGGAAACCAAATTTTATGAAATCAGACATTGTTGAATTTTCCCGCCTTTTTTTGGCAGCCATTTTAAAAATGGTTCTCAACGAACAATTTTCAACACCGGTATTGTAGTCGCAACATCAATATCTATTTGGAAACCAAATTTTATTGAAATCTGACAATGTTGAATTTTTCCGCCTTTTTTCGGCGACCAACGAACAATTTTCAACACCAATTTTGAAGTCGCCTCAGCATGGCAAACATTTGATCATTTTACACTTAACCTTCATCTTCTATAGTTTTAGAAATAAAAGAAAAATATGAAAATTAAAAAAAAATTGTGAAATAGGGCAATAACTTCAAAATTTCATGTTGGGTAGAAATTGATATGCTGAACATTTTTGCAATTTACACTTGACCTCTATCTGTTAAACTTTTTGAAATAAAAAATAAAAAATAAAAAAAAAAATAGAAAATTTTACGGAAAAAGTGCTATAACTCCGAGATGGGTTTCAGATTTTCTTCAAAATTGCATTGTAGGTAGATCTCATCATGCTGATCATTTTTACCCATTTGTCAGATTTTTGATATCTGTAACGGTTTTCGAGTTATTAGCCAAAAACTGCAATTTACCCCTATGTTCTATTTTTAGCAATGGCGGCCATGTTGTTTGACCAGTCCACTAATCGAACACAATTTTGAAAGTGCATACCCGGGTGATGATTTTGGCCAAGTTTGGTTACAATATGCCCAGCAGCTTCAGAGGAGAAGATTTTTTTAAATTGTTGACGGACGGACGACGGACGCAAAGTGATGGCAAGGGGAGCTAAAAAAATGCGATCGAATTCTGATGATACACGTATATCAATATTCATTGTTCTTATGCATAATGATGATGTGGTGCATGAAGACGCACGTTAAAGTTTCAAATAGATTCATGAATGCAAGAAACTGCATTGCAAATTTAACTTTTACTTGTTTTTGCATTTTTTAAAACTTTTGTCGTAGTAGATCTTAATTAGTGATTAAAGCATTGTAACTCCAAATGATTTTGAACATGTTCCCTTAGCTCTTAATAGGACTGGTAAATGTGAAGAAAAACATACCGGAAGTGGACAAATTGTAATTATTCGATGATGTTAATTTATCCTTCACCTGAATGTTTTGGAGATTAAAAGTTAAATTTCCTATTATTGAAGGAGATAACTATCTTTTTGCAACGTTATATTCATTGAAATTTTTTCGTTGGAATACCTATAATTTTTGTCTTGGCCGTCTTTCGTAGACTGTCCGTCAATGAGTTTGTGAGATTCACTTCTCTTACACCTTTTGTCTAATTTCAACCTAACAGCACATGATTGTTGACCACAATTCCTGGTTTCGCATATTGTAATGTCAGAATGCTTGACACCTTTATTCAAAAATTCATGCCCCTTTTTTAAAAATTTAGTCAAATTTAGTTTGTGGACGTTACTTCTACATCTTTGATCCGATTGCAATCAAACTTCTCAGGATTGTACACCACTATAATTAGTCGTGTATATTGTGATGTCAGGATGCTTGACAATTTTACACAGTTATGGCTCCTTTTACAAAAAGCTGGAAAAAGTTTTTAGACTATAATTTTCTTACATTTTTATTAGATCACTGTTGTTGACCACAATGATTAGTTGTGAATAATGTGAAGTAAGAATCCCCGATAATTTTTTCCCAGATTTAAGGCCTTATATTTTATCTAAAACTTCCTTTGCAGGCGCAACTTAACATTCATCTATGTTCTAACTGCAAAAAACGTCAAAACGTCAAAATTGACTAGTTGTCTATGCTGTTTTCTTGGAATGCTCTTTATAAATTTCATAAATTGTAGGAGGATTCGTTTATTTCGATGTTATGTTTTGGAGATTTAGTAAGAAACTGCATGGAATCCATGGAATACAAGTGCCATGAGAATAAGATAATTTTCTCGCGATTTGCAGAATGAATATTTGCACTGGAAAGTGCAGCTAAAGGGACAGTTCGAAATAGTCTTAAAGGAAAGACTTTTGATAAATGTTTGGGTCATCAGTGATCGGTGAACTCAATTTCGGCGATACAATTTTGTCATTTGTTTTCATTGATTTTATTGGCCTAACGGCACTCTGTTTTCTGCAATGTTTGTAGATATTAGAGGTACACGTACTCTGTTGGAAATTGTAGAATGAAGGTCAAATTAAGTAATAAAATGTAGAAATATATGTCAGACCATTTAAACTAAGAGAGAAAGCTAATTATTGTATATTGCAGAAGATAAATTAACAGTAACTTCGGTATTTTGTTATTTGCTTGAAGTAATAGTTGTGCTTATAGTAAAAAGGGTTCATTCGATTAGAGTTGTCGCTAACGCAGTTATAAGGTGAAGGTGCTGATCTCAGTGAAATGTGTAAGTTTCGGTGCTGCCATAGTAAATGTCAAATATGGTGGCAAAGTTGTATTCCGGTGCTTATAAATAAACAGGAGTATTATTTTTTTCAATTTCAAACTCCAGCCACGTTGCTAATAAGAGTATCTAGTTATATGAGTATTTGCTTACGCTGCATAGAGTGTTGAATGTAATTTAGTATCAATGGTGGAATACGGTGCATTGCCCATTGAAAAGTTTGTTTGTTAAATATTTACCTAACTACAACCCAGTCGACGTCAGGTGATGAGGGTTCAGCGAGTAAGTTCGGGGAAACTAGCATTTTTGAATATCTATTGGAGGAATACATATTGACAACTGGATTCTGCCTAAATGTTGTAGACATAAGTAATGTTGATATTGAAAAATTGTTTATGTTTGTTGTTTCACTGCTGGCAAGTTATTGTCTGGCATTTGCTACGATTTTGATTATTAAATCTTTAATATGCAAAATGTCCAAAACCAGATCAGTGATTGCCGTTTCGGTATTAAACTCCAAGACCTGGTAATTTTCAATTTATAAACTTTAAAGTATTAAAAATGATATATTTCTTTTTCATTTCACATGAATCGACTGTCTTGTTTGCATCCATTCTCTAACGGGCTCAGTAGTCCTAGCCCCTTAAACAACCCATTACTGTTACAGTAGTAGTTCAGTGTTCAACGGATAAACCTGCTAGTCCATCTCGCATACTGGATTTTGCTTAAACAGCAGGTATAAATAGTAGTAAAACAGCCTTTTCTTTTCTGAAACAGCGTACTTCTATATGAACGTTGTACTTCTAACAAACTTATTTCTTCCAGACATAATCCATTATATAACTGTTTATATAATCAAAAACACAAAATTGTGTAAATGAAGCATTGTCTGTAGGACTTCTGCGATAATTTGCAGAAATAACTACAACATTACAAGGTAATTCAATTTCTGATCAATAATAATTTCATAGAATTAAACGTTTATCATACAACATATTACCACAGTTGTATGTTTATATCTCAAATTAATCAGTATCTCTTAATAAATTAATTTAAGTAATAAAGTGTCATTATATTCCAAGAACCTTGTATATTTAAATTAAATGAAAAGATTATTATGTTTAGTATTTACCACTTTTGAATCCTTCCTGGGATCGTCAATTTAGAAAAGTCAAATGGGGGTATTATTTGCATTATTCATTCAAGTATAGAACATGAAATACATTTAATCAAGTGGAAAAAGTATTAAATGAAATATTTTGTTGTGCAACACCCAACAATAAACTAATAAAGAGCGTAGCATGACGCCACAATACCGTTTTGATGTAAAATAAGTGTTTAGGATGTTAGAAGATTCAAAGTCGATATGCTGAAAGTCCTTTGCACTATCTTTACCCATGTTTTTCTTCGCGCGACAAGCATGACATAAGCATACAAAGTATGACAGTGGTGACGGTCGCGTTAAAAAACTTTCAATTTATTGATTACGATATATGTCTAGAACCCATTTATTTTAAAAACTAGAGGTTTTCGGAACTACAGCTATCTCCGCACTCCCTGTTTGACACAGAAAATAGTTGTTTTACACCCTGGGCATAATTTGTCTCGATATTTTTGAAATTGAACTATTGATACTCGTTATTTTTACAAAAAAGAATTCAAGGCTATATGGTTGTTAGAGGGAATTCCAAAAAAATAAATGGTCTTTGAGACTTTCAGGAAATTTACCAAGATTGGAAATCTAATATTTTTGAAATACAATTGATGAAAGTGTTTGCCCTAAATTGAAGAAGCTATTTAAGTATGGCTGCTAGGTAGAATTACCAAAAAATAAGTGGTCTTTGAGACTTTCAGGAAATTTACCAAAATTGGATTCAAATATTTTATAACTCAATTTAATAAAAATATTTGTCCTAAATCAAAGAAGCTTTTTAAGTATGTTTGCTAGGTAGAATTCCCAAGAATAAGTGGTATGTAAGACTTTCAGGAAATTTATCAGAATTGGAATCAAGTATTTTTGAAATCCATTTAGTGAAAATGTTTGTCCTAAACTAAACAAATTATTTTAGTATGTTTGCTAGGTAAAATTCTAAAAAATAAGTGGTCATTGAGACTTTCAGGAAATTAACCAAACTTGGAATTGCATTTTAGATTTCTAATTATTCAAAAATCTCCTTTCCTATCAAACAATTGCTAAAATACATAATTATAAATTAAAAAAAATATGAGTCTTTGATATTTTCAGGAACTTCACCAAAGTTGGAACCGGAAACATAATTCCGAAGGCTTATTGCAAATCTACAGACTATATCCAACAATTCTACATAAAGATTTCATCCCTAAATCAAAAAATGTAGGAAGAGTTCGTGTCACATGCCACATTTGTCAAAATCCACAACTTTGGTCTTTTGTCAAAATCAACGTCTTGGGGCCTCTTGTTTGACTAAGATCCGAGAGCTTATTGCGCATTTACAGACTATATGCAGCAATTCTACAACAAAATTAAATCCATTAATCCATAAATGTAGGAGGAGTTTGTGTCACATGCCACATGTGTAAAAATTGACATGTTGGGGCCTCTTGTTTGCACCAAGAGCAATATAAAAAATCCGAAAGCTTATTGCGCATCTACAGACTATATGCAACAATTCTACAACAAAATTAAATCCCTAAATCCAAAAATGTAGGAGGAGTTTGAGTCACAAGAAAAGTGTGACGGATGGACGGGCGGACAGACAGACAGACGGAGGGTAGACGGAGGGTATAACAATATCCCCAAACTTTCTTCGAAAGTGCGGGGATGACAACATTTTTCGTTGAGTGGAAGTATATATCGACTCAAATTATTTGGACCTATATTTCATGATTCAGTGCCCACGTTGAGTTTTTCTGATAAGATCAGTTTATCATTATCTTTATTATATATGATATGCAAGTTAATCTTTGGTAGTGCATGTCTGTCTTATATATGGCTTTCGAACCTGACCTCAACTTCAAGATTTACTGACATGTTCAATTCTTGCAATAACAGCAACTATCAATAGCAATGGTATGCGGTCTGCACGTTTCTTATGGTTGGTACATTATGAATTTTGACCTCGATTTCAACCTTGTGGTCTACTGACAACATTAAGTTTTTCTGATTACATCAGTTTCTCAAATACAGTTAGTGGCATGCCCATGATATTTATTATGAAGGTTTTTCTTACTTAGTACAAGGGTTAGTTCCACGTTAAATTTTAGGGAGTAGATCAGTCACTCAAAGTCGGTGAAATTGTCTTTTGTTTTGTCATATAGTCTAATACCTTGATCTCGATTTCAAGGTCTGTTGATTATGTTAGATTTATATGTTTAGATCGGTTTATCAGTGCTAAATTAACATTTAGTAATAAATGCAGGGTAGGTCAGCATACTGTCTGTGCCATAAGTTCTTTGACCTTGACTTCAATTTCGGAGTTCAGTGATCATTAATAGTTTTTTTTGTGAATAGATAAATTAAGGAAAAGGTCCACCGGAGGGAGAGAGACGGAGATCTCTGTGAATTATTATTTTTATATCCCCGCTTTAACGGGCAGTATATAGTGATCATGTTGTCAGTTCGTCCGTCCATTCATTATTCCGTTCGCTACAGGGGTACATACTTTGTGGCGATAACTCCTAGACCACTTGGTGAAATTCAATAAAACTTTTACAGAATGTTCAGTGGATATTGCCATTGTGCAATTTATATGATTTGATTTTTTATATTGATTTTTT
>MJUU01018916.1:50287-65789 GCA_002080025.1 Modiolus philippinarum
AATTATGGATAAGGAAAGTGAAAACAATAAAAAGAGAAGATAAAATTTACAGCATAGAATTTCTCTGGTGGCGGAAATACCCCTCCATACATTTGGGATAGATCTGATGTTAATATTCCTTGAATTTTGAATTATTAAGAGAAAGTACATCGTCTGTGTAGCGGAAGTCGAAATTAAAGCACTTGGCTAAATGTGTTTTTTTTTTGCCCTTGTAAAACTTGGCCTCATACGAGATAGAAAGAGATCAGCTAAAAGTGGCGCGCACTTAGTTCCTATAGGAATCCCGATTGTCTGTTGGAAAAACGCGGCCTCCAAATTCGACAAAAATATTATCTATTAAAAATTCCAACATCTTGATTACGTCATTCTCCGTGCAATTCTTGTTTTCTTTGACTCAGTGTGGTTCTCCACAAAATATATTTTGTCTTTCGCTACTACTAAATAAATGTATCTGCGTTAAAAGTCATGAAATATGCAAAGGCAACTTCAGTTTCCCACCAAATTCTAAATCACTTATATGTCAAAAATAAGATAGTAATTTCATTTTTTGCGATAAAATTACTTCCAAGTTTAGTTGTCTACCAAAATAAAAGAATAACATTTATCTGAAACCCTATTTATTCTTAAATTAACAAGCGAACATACTAATAGAAAAGATACAAAAAAAACACAAATAAAACCTTTAAAGTATCTAACCAAATTCCTCATAAACATCTCTGATGTCAGTAAATGCCACATTATATGGTCATGTATACTCACAGGAGTGGAACTATCACATTTTTGTTGTATCTTTTATCAATTATAGTTTTTACTCATGTATAAATCATAAAGATATTCGTAAGAACAACTGATAATTATAGAAAAACAATAACTAAAAGCTAAAACTTAGAATGAACGAATTTTTTGCATTTAAAGATAAATACTGTAAAAAACGCGATAGATTTATTGTAGCTTCTATCATAAATGTCGTTTAACCTTTTTAATTTAACGATTTTTTTTGGAAGTACATTTCACAGAGCACATAAGAAAACAAAAGATCCTCAGCAAATCTTTTAATTCATTCATCTAATAAAATTGAATGTTTTTTATCTGTTTTGAAAGAAAGCTTCACATTGTCAAAAAATTTTTGCACGATGATGTTTGGAAATTTTCTTCGTATTTGCAGATTATTCATTAAGTCTCAAGCATTAGTCTAACTGTGTTAGAGTGATGTAATTAAGTACACTGACGTTGTACCATGACTGCTGGATTTGCAGTAAAAAAGGGTAATTTCATTCCTATAACCAGAAATACTTTGTTAAGATATGTTATGGTGTTCGCTTTAGAGAACAAGCTTACTTTGTGAAATTTGACTCCGAATCGGTGAAAATATACAGTTAGAGTTTCTAATGGACAATATATTTGTCAAGTTTAGAGGACTTTTTATCCTACAGACTGATAGGAATTCACATGGGCACAATCGATGCAACTCTTATAGCCCATCTGTTTCTCCACTCCTATGAGGCTGAATTCATTGAAGGGCGTCTTCAAAATAAAGATGAAAAAAATACTGGCCAAATCTTTCATTTAAGCTACCGTTCAACATTTTGTTAATGATATTTTGTGTCTAAACAACCTTCGCTTTTGGTAAGTTTCTTCATCTTATCTATCCAAAAGAGCTCGAAATTAAGGTTGGCAACAAAGGTAAACTACAAACTACTGCTGTATGACAAACGCGATGAATGTACTTTTCCAATAGTCAATATCCCTTTTGTTTGTACAGAGCCGACATATGACGTTAACATCTCCCAACACATTCGCTACTCAAACTTCCTTGATAGAGTCCGGGTGTTGTTGTTCTTTGCTGCTTTTTAAAAAGGGTATTTTCCCATTACTTTGAAGTCATCAATGCAAAAGTTTTACGGTAGTCATCACGATCTTATGGACCGCTATGGGATATCTGTTTCCCATATGACAACAGATCTGTCCCTATAAAAGCTTAAACATGTTGTTTTGTCTACCGGATTTGACATCTTCAACACGGCGGCTGTCTAATAAGACGCGGGAGATCCTTACTCAATCGGTGCAACAAATCTAACCCATGGTTTTAATATGACCATGTTGTTCATCTTTGTGTGTATTTCTTTTTCTCTTTCCTGTGCCGTACATGTGAGATGTAATCTGATGTCTTTGTATCTGTGTTCCTGATGTTGCCATTGTCTATTATTTTTTATGTCTCCTGTGGTAAGCAGAGTCGACATATAGGGATTACTATCCATCGTCTTACGTCTGTCGGTTTTTGAATCCGCAACTCCTTCAAAACTGCTGGTAAGATTCC
The DNA here is from genome assembly GCA_002080025.1 of Modiolus philippinarum. Lineage (NCBI taxonomy): Eukaryota > Metazoa > Mollusca > Bivalvia > Mytilida > Modiolidae > Modiolus > Modiolus philippinarum. The sequence continues at coordinate 52,605 of MJUU01018916.1, forward strand.
AACCAAACTTTCAGGATGTGTTATTCACCTGGCGTAGTTGTTCACCTGATACTTAGAATTTTGATTTTACAGATTTTAGAGGTTCAAAGAGCCAAAATTTCTCATTTATTAATTTGTCAGTTTTTGAATCTGTAACTCCTTCAAAAGTTCTTGTCTGATTTGAACCAAACTTTTACAATATGTTGTTCACCTGGTGTTGTTGTGCATCCGATACTTAAAATTTTGATTGCTCAGAGTTTAGAGGTTCACGGAGCCAAAATTGCTTATTTGTTAGTCTGTCGGTTTTTGAATCCACAACTCCTTCAAAACTGCCAGTCTGATTTTAACCAAACTTTGAGGATACGTTGTTCACCTGCAGCAGTTGTGCAACATAGCACATTTGTAGGTTCAATTTGTTAATCTGTACGTCCTCAATACTGTATTCATATTATAAATAAATTTGCAGAATATCCTTTTCTCCTAATCTAGACATGCACTTTTAAATTTTGATTTTACAGATTTTAGTGGTACACTTGTCCAAAAATGGAACACCCATTAATTTTTGTAATGACGGTGTGGCTCTCACTTACCTGCCTTATTTGAGGATTTACAGATACAGAACATTCGGTTTCTTATGGTGGCGTTTTATTAAGGTAGTTCGATCCTAATAAAAACATCAGACAGAATTTTTTTCTTTTAAGATATTGTGTAGGTCTTAACCTATATGTTCCAAAAATAAAAAATAAAAATGATATGTCACCGATCATCTTTTCCTGTTATCTGGCTTTGAAAATTAGGCCAAATTCAGTATTTTTCAGCAATATTTACAAACTGTGAGAACATGCTTATTGTTTATCTTTCATATAAAATAAATAACAGATAGATTTTTAATTTTTTGATATTTTAGAGATATACACTTAAGCTATCTGTTACGCTGAAAAAATCTGTATGTCACTGTTCGATTAAGAGAGTTATATTATATAGTTTACGACATAGACAATATTTACGGGAAAGGGGAGCTAATTCGCGGGAAAGTGTACGTCAATCTCTTATGACGTTACAATTAATAAGTCAATACAGGAATATTCCGGCTTGAAAATCAAGTCTATTTCGCATCTAACTCGTGTTACACAAATGCGCCAATCGAAATCACCGTGTATTAGTGTGGATTAGCAAAGCTTTTTTTTCAATCAAAACAAATGGATTAGCAATGAAGAATTAATCAAATCCTGCAACATTCATCAAAAATTGGGTTCGCTACTGTTATACTTTAAGTTAGGAAACGTTTTTTTTCTTTCTTTCTTTTCCAAACAATATGAAGCAGCAAATGAAAAAAAAATCAAATTTACATCTTTATTTCGCGTGACAGGCATGATGTTTGTTGACAATCCCGCACCCATGACCAATGAAGACATGGATGTAGCGTTGATCGACAATTAGCAAAGAATTCCGCTTAAACCGGTGCTAGGGACCGTCTTGAACTTTCTATGAGGTTTGAGCAAAGCTCATTGTTGAAGGCCTTATGGTGACTTCAAGATGAAGAACAACAATAAAAGCGTTGTTCCTTTGCTTGTTTTTTTACCATGAATATGTAGAGACTTTGTCTCATGTGCATTTACTCTATATCCTTTCATTCAACATGAACATAAAAATAACAAATTGGTCAACTCACAGTAAGCAATTAAAATGGTTGGGGTTACTTTTATTCGGCATATTTATATTTTTCCGATAAAAGATTTATCCATTTGGATAAAAAATGTAATGAAAATGGGGAAGCAGTCATGTTTGTGAAAAATATTTATTTGGTTTTCTCCCTTTTTCAAATTTTTTTTTCTAAAAACTATGCCAAAATATATATATTTTTTGTCCCTAAAAATTTTATTTTCATTTTAAAATGGCGGAAGACGCTCGTGCTACTCTAAATAAGTCTGTGTTTTTAAGTGGAATCAAAAACTGTAATAATAATAAATGAACACTTATAAGTAAAAGTATTCTAGCATAGGAGTTAAAAACGTACACAGGTTAAGTAATCTAGAAATGTTAAATTTAACTATGAAAAAGGAAGGAAATGGGGTAAATGTCAAGGAGACAACACCCCATATCCAAGTTAAAACAAAGCATCTAGGGGTCACCTTACGGTCTTCAACACAGTGAGGAACCTCACACCATATAGCAAGCCCTAAATGCCCCCCCCCCCCAAAAAAAAAAGGTAAAAAAGTGAATAAATCAATGGAAAAGAAAACACACCCAAAAACCCAAATATCAAGAAACTAAACTTTTATAAGAAGACAAGGCCAAGCCAATGACCATCATATTCCTGACTTGGGACAGGCGCAAAAATTGCGGTGGGGTTAAACTCGTTTTCTTGGATCCAAACCCTCCCCCTATATGTGGTGAATGACTAAATTATATACACAAGAAGACTCAGAGTAAAAATCAAACTAGAAAAAAGTCCAACTTATCAAGACGAGTACCCTTACAATGAAGTACATAAAACATAAAGACAATGCACACTGGTACTCTCCGGACAAATGCTCGCAGTTACTGACAGCTAGCTAAGGACATGATTTTCGTTGACTATTATCAACTGTTTATTTGACTTATATAAACTCTGTTTTATAAATTAATTTCAATTTTAGCTCTTATGATTTAAATTGAATACTGTCTGAATACTCAAATATGTCACATTTACCTTGTAGTTTATGTGCATTTAATTGAATTTTATCAGGATTTTATCAATAAATTGCGCAAACAGGCAAAGTCAAGTCATATCAAAGAAAAAGACATATAATACATAACTAGAGGCTCAGGGACTGGGTATGTAGCTCTCACATGACAAAAGGAGTCTTCCTGGAAGACCAGAATATTCATAGCAAAATGTATTTTTAATATAGCCTATATGTATAATATCTGTTTGGGTCTTTCTGAATTGGACAAACGAGGGCCATTTTCGCCAAATATATGTATATTTAGTTTGCTCAAAAGATAAAGACCAATAGTGAAATACAGTAATTTTATCTGAAGGTCAAAGGTCATGGTCACGTAAAGTTCATTATGGTACGCTACAAATCTGATGATGATAGAACGACAAGCCAAATATCTTGTGTCATAATCAGCTGAGCCAACACTCAATTAATGCAGTTCAAGGCACCTGGAAGGCACTTTTGCACAGGACACACATTTCCATCTACCATATATCTTAGGTCTAGGTCATATATATTAAAGAACTTGGAAACACTTAAAGAATGAAAATATTTGGCCCGAAGGCCGAATGTAAAGTTCACACTATTACACGCAAACCACCTTCTCATGATGGTAAAATCACCTGATATCTTAAGTTATCAGTCATTAACAATTAAAACAATATTGCTCAGACAGGTCAGAAAACATAATAACCATTTTTGTGAAGATTAAGGGCACATAAAGGCCACAATAGTACGCTTCATAATTTTTTAGGATGATAGACTTGCATGTCAAATACCTTAATGCAAAAATATAGGATAAGGGGTAAATGTACATGGGACAAAAACAATGGATAAAAAGGGTAAGGACAAGATCTGGTCCAGAAAGAAGAAGTCGGGGTAAAGTTCATGCTTTCTTTTGTAGATGAAGAGACATAAATTATGCGAGACCTCTTTGGGGCTAGATTTTGGATTATGTAGCTTACAAGGCTGAACTATGCTTATTGGGTACAACTAATCAACATATTCATTTTGGGTTTGATAAGTTCTTGCTGTTTTTTAGTTACAGCATTCCCCTCTAGGGTTTTGCTAAAGTCAATTTATTGAATGCTTTATATCTTTACCCGAAAGCCGAATGTTATTTGAAACTCGAAATGATTTATGTTGAAATTGTTGCACTATTCAAGTCTTATTTTTTGCTTATTAGTACCATTATAATCTGTAGAATGTGTTAAACCTTCTATAAATTTGGTCAAAGAAGCAATATTTTACATTTATCATTGTGCAGTTATTCTACTTGTTGTACTACCAATGAATTAAAAAAAAAATCAATATTTTAAAACTTACTTTTTTAGCTCGAATTATGAAATGTCATAATATGATAAGTGTATTTATGAATTATCTATTCGAGCAAAGGAAAGGAAAAGGGGAAAATGTAATAAATTTTTGGTGAAAATTCATGTTCATATTATGTCTGTAAAACTTAAATTTGACTGTTTACTACTGTGTATGATATGTGTGTTGTATCTGTTTCGACTGTTTACTACTGTGTATGATATGTGTGATGTATCTGTTTTGACTGTTTACTACTGTGTATGATATGTGTGTTGTATCTGTTTTGACTGTTTACTACTGTGTATGATATGTGTGTTTTGTCTGTTTTCTAGTTTGGATGATACTTTGTTAAACACCTACATGGCAGTATTACAATATTCAATGAAGAAATAATGCAAAAGGAACAATACGATGATCTTTTGTAGTAAAAGGTGATGAAATTGTAAGAAAAAGTCAAACTTTACAACAAAACATAAAACAAACAATATAGATAGTTCATAAAGACAAATGGATGAGTGTTTATAGTATAACCTTCGTGAATATCAATGAAAATGTCAGGAATGCCGAACAACGCAGTAGAATTTAACGAGTTGTGTTGTTGAACTTGCTCTGCAACGAGTTTAATCAACTGCGTTGCTTGACTCGAGTGACACTCTTATTGATACATATAACGGCCGACTTGCTATGCTTTAAGCATAAAGATTTTCTACTCAAAAACCGGGATTTTAATGCAGATTATTTTTTCATTTCAATGTTCCAGTTGTTTACTTAACAACAACATAGATGACATAATATGACGTCACTTCCTACAGTGACAATAAATCCTTTATTTTCACAGGAGACAGTATAAAATTTATCTAAGTGAGAAAACTCGGCAATGTACCTCTATCTATAGAATAGATAAATAAATAGAAATGATAGAATATTTTTAAAAGGATCTTACCTCCATCATAATAGTAGAATCTACTTCCTATTTCTTCAGAGGCGGCCGTATAATTACCAAACATTATAGAATGTCCCTTACATGTCTTGGTATTTTTGTTATGGAAGTAACTAACACAACTTTGGTCGTCCATACACAGAGCAGAACACCTAATTGCTGATGATATAGATGTTTCTGTCCACAATGCTCTTTCTGTTTCTGTTTTGTCTTCATAGGAACCCAGTTTATGACTGGTGCAACTTCTCACATCCCAATCTGGTTTGTTCAGACAGTCATAATTACAACTAAACAAGGGGATTAAAACAAAAAGTACCAGTAACTCATAAAAATATAAAACCATCATTTCAGTGGGTTCCTTATAAACTAATTATAGTCTTTACTCGCATCTTTAGACATTCATTTTTGAGATATAAAGTTTAGAACTATATTTGTATTTAATTCCATTCATTTAACCACGTGAATATATGGGAAAATAAATAATAAGTTTGACTGTATTGATTAAACACGTATCGGATTAATTCTTAACTGGATTTGAATTGTATCGGACCAATTAACCAATTATTTACTATTATGGGTAATTACGGAAATTTCTCGTCAACGGCAGTGGTTCTAGTTGGTGAGAAAGATCAATGAACCGGAAATGGCTTCTGATAAAATTTGCATGCATTAAATGACGCCAGGAATGACTTCCTTGCACGGCGTTTATACTTTGATTCCTGTGGACGGTAATTGATCCACACAAATAATGATTTATAAACATTATTTTTTTTAGATGAAATTAAGAAACATGCCAATGCAATTAAACAGCATGAGTTATTGTCCGAAAAATCAATGTTTTTCAACAATCTAATATGTACACAAGGAACGGAAGTTATATCATGAGATAAGAAGGTTTGGTCGATCAGGGTTTGTTGTATTGGACAATATACATCCATACAGGGCAATATATGTCCAAAAATATATAAAACATAAAATCATAATTAAGTAATCAATAAGAAATGTAAGTTTTAATACGAAAAAAAGGCTTTAAGAATCTAAACAGGAATGCCATGTTTGACAAACTCCCATTCTTTTTCTACGTTGATTTTACGGCTTAGCTTTTCTTTTTATATTATTCTCGTCCGTTCTCGAAAAAAAAAAGAAACATATAAATTTATTTTTCGCCTTTAATATGGTATGTAAGAAAGTTGACATGTCTTCAATATATCAGTACTTCGAGGGATGCGTCTTTAATATATCAGTAGATAAATGCAATCGAGTCTTTTGCACCGTCACTAAAATTGTTTGATTGCTTATAACTAATGGTATCCAGTGCATTTCCTTGTGTTTCACTTCTCTAATCACTTCTGTACACATCATATATTGTTTGTTATTTGTTGGTATATATTGTTTGTTATTTGTTGGTATATATTGTTTGTTATTTGTTGGTATATATTGTTTGTTATTTGTTGGTATATGTTGTTTGTTATTTGTTGGTATATGTTGTTTGTTATTTGTTGGTATATATTGTTTGTTATTTGTTGGTATATGTTGTTTGTTATTTGTTTGTATATGTTGTTTGTTATTTGTTGGTATATGTTGTTTGTTATTTGTTGGTATATGTTGTTTGTTATTTGTTATCATGACGCTAATATTTCATTACATATCCAAATATCATTCAGTGAAGAAATAACATAATTTTGACATTGTTACATCACAATCACGATAAGCTCCAAATGCAGCTTAAGCATTATGAGATTATTCGCAAGTTGACTTATTTATAATTAGATTTTCGTGAAAATAACTTTTGGAGTCACTGCACGTATACATTGGCAAATGGATCCTTTTGGAAATAAACCGGAGAGGAAATTTCAAGACATTAAAATATGTAGTATTGAGGTAACACTAATGGACATCACAACAAACAACTTCAAATCACAGAAACACAACACGTAAACCCTCACTGTCAACCAGGAGTATCATGTGGTGCTAAGTAAGATGAGCATAAATCTTCTACGCAAATGACATCCTTCATACAGGTAACAAAAAGTCGGATTTTGAACCAAATTAGTGTCAGTTCATTATAATAAATAGAAAAAATGAAGGATATTGAGTGAATGTACATGTGACAAAAACGAACACGATACATAGAAAACTCCAGTTTATCAAGGACAGGGCTTTTATTCCTGTCTACATCTTGGTGTCGCCTGAGGATCTTCAACCAGAGGTGAACAATATTCACCCCCGAAGGCCCCTAGCGTGCACTTAAGCGGTATTAACTCTGAATTTGCTGATATGAAGAAACTAAATTAAGCGCGCCATAAAAACGGTTTAAACCTCAATTACTTTTGAAATGCCTGTAACAAGTCATTATTGGACTTTTGCTCTTGACAATTCTGTACGGTAGTTTTGTTAACTCCCCTTCACACTCACTTCGGTATTTTGTTATTATGCTAATTTCTACAAAGGAAACGTCGCCTCCATTTGTAAAGGCAAAAAGACCATTTTAATCCTCTGCCCTGTGTGCACTAACAGTAGTGTAGCTGACATAGAAGTTACATAAGTATACCCTTGCTTTACCATTCGATTGCAGAAATACGTGATTTGCAAGTGAGAGATTAAATTTTTTGTTCAGATCAAAATCAAAAGTAGATATAAATTTAAAAAAGGATATTTCTAAAAGTACATATGACTTTGACCTTTAACCTATTTATCCAAATTCAAAAGGTTTTCTTTTCATTCTGTAAGTTCCAATTAAATCCATGCATATAGATTAGTGTCTTTCCTACCTCTAGTGCTTTTAGTATTATTCAAATCCATAAAGGAAGTTTAAAGTTATCCTCTAGAAACAAATTTTGGGCCTTAATTGTCAATTTCTCTGCGATCATGGTACCCTTGACCTTTTGGCAACTTGCTCAAAAATCAAAATGTACCATTTTTAGCTTTAAAGCTTTCACTTATGTAAGGTTCGTTTTAATTTCATAAAGATATTCTAAAGTTATGCTCTGGAAACCAAGCTATAGCATAAACATTTTATTTTCCTAAGTCCTTTTGACCCGGCTACCAATAAAAAATCAATAGAAGTCTTCCTCACTCATGATGGTTTTATATGCTCAAGTTTCATTCAAATCAACACATCAATAAAGACTTCTGAAAGTTAGCCCCGGAAATTTCTCAATGTACATCTGGCCTTTTTTAATGAAAAAAGTCTTGCGCAAACCAAATTAAATGAAATTTCTTTTTTAGGCCTCTTATACGAACGAGGCGCACATTTCATGCCCATCTGGTCTGCTGAACTTAAGTGGCTGTTTGGTTTTGATACTGTTTAAACGGTTATAAAAACTATCATCGAGTAGATGCGTAAGAACAGGGTAAAAAGGGGTGAGGGCGAAGAACATATCCGATTTTGAGAAAAAACTTTAAAAAAAGTGCACCCAAACATTTTGTCTGATTTATTACTTTTTTTCCTTATTGCGAGGCAAGTTTTGTTGGAACTAATACAACAATATTAATATGTGTCAAATTGTTACAATAAAAGTGATTAGAAGAAGTTATGAAAACATATATATCTGACTATAGAAGTAATCAGGACAAAATTAAACTTATTTTTGATAAGTAAAACGCTTCACTGAGGCATCATAGGAAATACACTCATAAGTCTAGGTTAATGCAGGAAGAATCAATCTTGTTGATCCAAAATATGGCAAACAAGTCCAATAACAAATTAGCAATAGTCTTACTCAAGAAATAACAGTACAATTTATAGAACCAAGACATGGTCTCCACAATGAATAAAGCATGAAAAATATACTGACATCACCAATATCAAAAGAACTATGAAAACAGTTTCACCAGCAGATAATAAATACAAACATGTCAATGGAGTTTAGTTTACTGGGTACGGAAAAGTAATGCTACCCTCTTTAATATTTAGTTTATAACTGGTTTTACGCTTAAAGATATTTCTACACTAGGGTAATACGGAAATAGAGTTATGTCCCGTTCACCGTTCAATTCTGTCACTAACTGCTGATTATTCCCTAAATTGATTGACTGAAATTTTGGCTGCCTTTACAGCAGAAATGAAAGAATAAATGAACAAGGGTTAGATTATTTATAACTATATCGACGATTCCCACTCTGTATGGATTAAAGAACGTTTTAGAATGATTGCAAATGCTTTATTACTGCATAGATTACCTGCGTGTTTCTTGTTGCAAGCAACAAAGGAAAGCATAGATGCATATTGTATATAGAAGTCGCAAATTATTATGCTGATTTAGTTTTCCAAACTAATTTACGTAAGCAGTGTTAGACAAGGAGCAACTGAGCATATACATTGCTAGGGAGAACAAAGAAGTGTTATATTGTTAAAATTTGTTGGCGTTAAATACATGGAAATTTCAGTTCTTCGATGAAATGAAGACTATTCTTAATGTTTGTTTTCCCGACATGGCAATAGCTATCTTTTACTTATCGTAGCAATACGGTAACCCTTCTCTTACCTATAAAATAGCTTGTTTGATGATCTCACATAATTCCACAATATAGGCTTACTACATAATATCGAAGTTTATTGCTGCCGAAATGCTCTATGTTACTAGGATTCTATATATCTTATGTGGTACAGTGTATTATTAGTTATTATGAAATTTTATTTTGGTCCTCTAGTTTGTTTGAATGATGGTCTGAAATGGGTTGTAATGGATAGTGGGACTTTAAATTACTGTGGAAACTGCTGAATCTACTTGCCCAATTGGAACCATACTTGGTGACAACTGTCCATAGTCAGTACCTATCAAAGAATGTGTCTGGTAAATCTGCATGTTTTCCAAGATGGCCGCCAGCAGGGGACATAGTTTAACATTGGAGCCTATGGGAAACTACTCTGAAACTACTTGGTCAGTTGGAATCAAACTTGGTCACAATAGGCCTTTAATTGTCTTCTTAAAAAATTATGTCTGACAAGTCTGCACTTATCCAAGATGGCCACCAGCGGGGACCATTGTTTAACATTGGACCCTATGGGGAAACATATTCAAAGATTTTTTCTTTTGAAACTTCTAGAAAATGAGACACTTTAACATTGGGTTAATTTGGGCTGCAGTCTTTGCCAGTCATGGGCCAGGTGAGCTATGCAGACTCTTGAGAGCCTCTAGTTTTCTGTGCCGTGCTCATGTGATGTCTTTGTTTCTTGGTGTTTCTGTTGTTGATCTTGTCCTTATATTATTCGTTTTTCGACTGACGGTTCGCTTCTCACTTACTTTAATATAGTAGTGTTTTATATTATTTGTATAAGATTTACTATCATCTTCACTTATATTTCTATGTTCCGTTTTCAATTAATATAGTAGAGATAACAGGAAACACTTACAATGGCTGAGAATTACAATCACATGCCACAATCCACCAGACAGTATTTGTTTTCAAAGTTTTGAGGCATGAGTCAAGTATAATTTGAAGAACAATTGTCAACAAGGTTAAAATTTCTAAAATAAGTATCGTTTTTTTTAGACTTCCAAACGAAACTGAGATATTAAATTAAATTTTTTGTCAAGTTTCTCATAATTATTCATCTTTCAATATTCTATTTTTCCGCAGCTCCGCAGCAGGTCTCAGATATCATCTGAACTACAACTTTCAAATATGACAGGGTGTTAGCCCAGTATGTCTATACATGCGATCGATCATCAGTTTTACTTCAGATGTCTAATAAGTGTATATTTAGGTTTCAAAAAGGCAGTAGAATACCAAAGGAACCAAGGCAAGCGATGACCACAAAAATCGAAGTCAAAAGACGTGGCAAAAAGGGATATACCAAAGAATGTAAAGTAAAAATGGCAGTCAGCGCTGAACATAGCTTATCATCAATTCTATTTGGATCATCTTCTCTGAAACCCTGAAGCACGTTTTGCCAAATTGTACCTAAATGTTGTATTTAAAGGCCTTTTTAAACAGCTGCTCATTTGGTATTGATCTGAAAAAAAAACATGGCGCCAGCGCGGAACTTAGTTCACCATTGGACCATTACATCAGCTTCATCATCTGCTTTGAAACTGTTGAAGCAAATTACATTAAAATGTTCCGAAATGATATAGGTAAGATCCTTTAAAAAGAAAACATGGATGTCAGAGCGAAAATAACAAAATACCGATCAATGTCTCTTTAGTACAGATCAAATCAAAACATTTGGAAATTCTGAACCGAAAAATGTTCAAAGTTGGAGAACAAATCACCAATAGGATCTTGACAGAAGAGCTAAATTCAGCTAAGGACAGAGTGATACTCCTTACATTAAAACAAAAATTATCCTAAAATCAGATATTGCAAGTTTCCAAGTAAAAAACGTTTATATTAGCACTTTTAGAAATGTATTTTACCATCTCGAAACCCTTGAAGCAATTTTAACCAAATTTGATAGGAATGTTGTATATGAGGTATTTTACAAAATTTGCTCCGTTAAGATCCGATAAAACGCAGCTGCCAGGGCGGAACATAGTCAACATTGGACACCATTGGTAACACATTATTTTCGTGATCTTTTCTAAAAATAATTTAACTAGACTGTAATTGAATAATGTAGAGAAGTCCCTTTACAAACCCTTTACAAAGAATACTCAATGTTTATCAACCATTTCTTTTGAAAACCTATACTAAGTCAGGACCATTGCAATCGACACTTTTTTAGTGGTTTATACTTGATTTGTCATTTTGTCTCATTGACTTCGGCTCTTGACACCTCTGTTCGGTAATTTTGTTATTACTCCCATTTAATTCAGTTAAGAAAAAAGAATTTCCACTTTAATATTTGACCTATCAGAAAATCACATTCTGGTCATCTGCTTTTGAACAACTTGCTGAAATTATAATGAATTTATACTATTTAAACCCAAGCTGATCTTGGCAGAACTCAAGAGTCAAACTAAAAAATTGATTAATGTACTGAAAATTTAGACTCATAACTTTGGGATTTTTCATGGCAACAATACCTTTTATTTAAGTTATTTTCAAATACTCTATGATTTCATCAATATACAATGCATAGATTATAAGGGGAACCTTTGCCCAATTTTTTTTTTCAAAATGCAAGATAACTGAAAATTTATGTAAAATTATATTAACACTTCAGCATTTTATATTAACTCATACCCTATCTACTTTAAAAAGGGTGATTTAAAATTTGTTAATTTGCAGCAATATGTATTATCTAGTTTACTAGGGGAAACCCCTGCTCAAAATTATTTCTAAAATGTGGTCTGATTGGTTGTAATGGAAGAAACAACAAAAAAAAACTTTCGTGAAGATTCATGAAACTTTGAAGGAGAATCATTTTGTCGGGTGAATGATACAGCCTCTAGTTTGGACCTCTATGAGAGAGGATATTCTTTCTAGGATGACGTAACTCTCCTTTCACGTTTTGTGCTTTCCCCCCTAATTTAAGCTTAAGATCTCAATTACTAGTATAACTAAATACCGAAGTCACTGTATATTATCTTGATTCGGTAACAATAGTGTTTCATACTACTTGTATATGGTATTGATCACTCGATACCTTTACTAATTTTTCTATTTTCGATTTTTGTATTTGTTGCAGTGTTATGTCTTCTGCTTAACACTACCAATGAAAAGCTTTTATTTTATCCCGGGGTGAGCTTTTGCCATCATTTGGCGTCCGGCGTCCATCGTCCGTCCGGCGTAAACTTTGTATTCAAAGGTCTTCTCCTCAGAAACCACTGGGCCCATTGGAACCAAACTTAGTCACAATAGTTCTTGAGTAGTCCCCTTTAAAAATTGTACCCAGCAGGTCCGTACCTCATCAAGGAAAGTACAGGTCCAATTACAACCAAACTTAATCACAACGGTCCTTAGATTGTCCCTTTGAAAAAAGGTATACGGCTGGTCCGTACCTCATCAAATATCGCCGCCAGCTGGGAACATAGTTTTAACATTTGACCCTATGGAAAAGACAATAAAAGATCTTCTCAGAAAGTACCAGTCCAGTTATAACCAAACTTAGTCACAACTGTCCTTAGATTGTCCCTTCCAAAAAGGTATCCGGTAGGTCCGTACCCCATCAAAGATGGCCGCCAGCGGGGAACATAGTTTTAACATTGGACCCTATGGGAAATACATTCAAAGATCTTCTTCTCAGAAACTACAAGTCCAATTAGAACCAAACTTAGCCACAATGATCCTTAGATGGGCCCATTCATAGTAGTTAACTATGGGAAAAAGCCGTAGGTTTTCAAAAAACGTTTTTTGAAAACC
>MJUU01018916.1:73355-104639 GCA_002080025.1 Modiolus philippinarum
CTCAGAATTGGATGAAAATTTACAGGAAGGTTGCTTAGCACATGGGGAAAATGTTTCCGGTGTCCAAGACTTCAATATGGCACCGGTTGCCATGGAAACGGCAAAAAAGGCGGGAAAATCAAAGTGCTAAGAATTGGATGAATATTTACAGGAAGGTTGCTTAGCACATGGGGAAAGGGTTTCTGGTGTCCAAGACTTCAATATGGCCCTGGTTGCCATGGAAACGGCAAAAAAAGCGGGAAAATCAAAGTGCTCAGAATTCGATGAAAATTTACAGGAAGGTTGCTTAGGACATGGGGAAAGGTTTCCAGTGTCCAAGACTTCAAAATAGCATCCGTTGCCACTGAAACAAAAAGGCGGGACAATTGAAAGTGCTCAGAATTCAATGAAACCCTAATGACAGATTGCCTCTGACGTGTGGAAGTGATTTGTAGCCTAGATTTCTGATTTGGGAGTTCGTTTGGGAGACTTTTGTATCAGCATCTTGATACAATTATAAATTTTTGTTTTTGTTTTGTTTTATTATTATAATTATTCTTTCTATATTCATGTCACGATAAACTTCTCCGAAGCAGATCTCGGATAACATTTAACTTGCAACTTTCAGACATGGTAGTATATCAGTTCATGTAAACAATGTCTTCCAATGGGGTCTACTAAGGGAATAGTTTGAGCTTCAAAAAGGGGAAGGGTTTACAAAAAATGCAAACGAAAAAAATGACATTCCAAATTTTCGCTATATCTCAAAAACCTTTATCATTATCTAAATGAAACCTCTTAGTATGATGGAGAGTCATATAGTAACAAGTTCGTAGACACTAGGAATTTCAAATTATTGCCCTGGGAACAATACCAAACAAAAAACAAAAACAAAACGAGTTTTCTTTTTTCTCTGCTGCAAGCTATGTTTTGAATATAGCAATATGTATAAACTAATCTATAATGGGACCTCAACCCATTTTCTCTAAAAAGACGTCGCGTAATTCCAAGAGATCTGAGGTGGTAGTTTCGCCACTTGCTGTGTGAACACAGTTATAACTTGCTACTAGTATCCTTTCCTTTTTCTCGCAACCGTGAACCTGTCCGGAGACTACTGTACCCACAGTCTTCAAACGTTTTAGAATATTAATCTCATATGTCTAGACATGCAATCAATTCAAAACCAGTAGGGGTCTAATAAAGGTACATTTAGGGGCTCACACAGTGGTGAGGTATTCCTCAAATACTGTTATACTAAAAAAACATTTTGAATGTTTTCCTTCTTTCTCAAAAACTATTATCACTATCTTCATGAAGTTCCATAGGATTGTTGTAAGTCATGTAAGATAGAGTTCAATAGATTGTTGTCTTTCTGTCTTCGGGCACATTTATCACTTGTTATTTTTATCTTCCATCTTATACTTTTTCTTTTCGTCGTCATGAAGCAGATCACAAATACTATTTGAACTTAAGCTTTTAACTTTATACAATGATAGCTCCATATCTTTTAATCTGCAAATCAACAAAAAAGGCTTCAAAACGGGTCAATTCAGGGTACATCAGGGGTTCCAAAGGGTTTTGGTATTCTACAGAAACTTACAAATAATTCGCTATTGATGCCACTGATGGTGGACTGTTAGTTCCTGAGGATATTCACCAAGCCAATAGCCGGTACTTCAGTGCTGGCCCGAAAACCGGTTTCATTTGAAAACTTGTAATATCTAAATTTAAGAAAATTTTGTTAAAACCTAAGGAGTGTACCTCCTGAATAGCACTGTCCTTAGATGATGGTTTATATGTTGTATTGTCTATTGGTTCCTTTGTCGGGCAACAGATGACGACGTTTTTAAGAGTAATTTGCCCGAGATGTTATGCTTGATGACGACCCCGCATCCATGACAAAATGGATACATGGATGTATCGTTGTTTAACATTTAGCTAGTGAATTCCGTGAAACCGGTGTTAGGGACCGTCTTAAATTTACTATGAAGTGTGAGTGTTTGCTCTTTTTTTGAAGGTCTCATGGCGACTTCATGATGAAGAACAACAATGAAAGCATTGTTCCATTTGCTTAATCTTACCATGTATTTATAGGGATTTTGTCCCATGTACATTTACTTCATATCCCTTTATCTGTCCATGTGTACATCCTAGATACATCATAATTATTGGAACATTCGGTTTTTCAAGAGGTCACCAAGCCAGAAACCTGGAATTTTGCAAAAAAGTGTCATTTAGTATAAGTATAGCCAGATAAATTACTCAATAGTATTTTGACAAAATTATGAACAACACTTTGCTACATACTTTGTAGTGTCACATGATTTATTATAATTCTTTAAACATGTAACCCTTGTGTTTTTCTCATTTCTATCTTCTATCTTTAAAATCTATATGATATGTGGATAAATGATTTTCAAACTTATTGTTACAAATATTCAAACATTGTTTTGTATATACAGGAGTGTTTCTCTCGGCAATAGCAACACATTTTATCAATCAGTGTTATGTAGTTACGTGTCTGGAAGATTCGTTTTTCTCAACCCATTTTTAATTCCCTAAAATTCAAATATAAGTGAAATATTTGTCCCACTTAAAACAATTTGTTCCCATCAAATTTTCAGATGACACCAGTATTTACAATTCATATTTAATAAACTCCTTCTTCGTTATCACATTTAGATAATTTTAAACAGTCTTGTCTACTTGAAAATGATCGCTGGATTACAAAATTTTCACAAACTCGGCGGGAGATATATCATTACTAAGCCGAACAAATTTTATTGTATAAAAATTCAAAACTGTTTTGACACCACCGTACATAGAGGTAAACAGCACTTGAGCACGCTCTTTTTCTTGTTAATTCGTCGGTTGCTGGACTAACCAACACGATCTTGACCCAAACCGCTTCACTTGACGTTCTGCAAAACACAAGAACAAACATCGACAAACATGCTACCCTATGTTAAAGTGTTCATTTTATCCTGTTTAAGTCACTCTTGACAGCTGTCGGTCTTATCTAACAGAGATCAAAGATTTGAAAAATTACCTGACAAGATCCGATTGTGTCAGATTCGTTTTGATATACATTATATCATGATGATTCATAATTTGACCATTTAAAAGATGCATCTCAACAAATTTGTTTGCACGGATGCATACTGCACTCGACATGTTTGGCATGCTGCTAGTGTCTTTTTGTTGTTTGGATATCTACACAGCTGTAACGTGATCATGACTTTATAACTTTGGCTTGTAGTACATTTAAAAACATCAAAGGAATCTAGGTCGACTAATTACACGTAATCACATTTCAATATCTGCAGATCATCCTACCAAAAAAGGAAGAAATATTGTTTTATGAAATCAGTATGATTTCATATCAATATGCAAAAATTCTCGCTCACTATATCCTACCAAACGTTAAACCATGTGAACAATTAATTTGTGAAAACTTTTTACAATATGTACATGTATTATAATTATTTAACAAATAACTAAATACCAGAGTTACTAAACATCAATTTCTGAAGATGGGTATTTAACAAAAGTTTTTTACATTTTTAGTTAAAGAGTCGGTTGAAAATAATTTTGTTTAATGTAGAGCCAACTGAAAAATACATCTCCCGACTTTTCAGAATAACAAGTCGATATTTGTTTCTGTTTTTTCTGTCTCAAAATTACTTCGTGTGGTAATAACATCACCCTTTTTATGTGTAGCTTATTTCTTGTCATCCGTCTATCTGTTCTCTAGATTGCGCTTGAGAGCAATAAAAATTAACAATATCAACAATTACCGACTTTTGACACGTGTTTGTCACCGGAAAAAGTTCTATTGCTATATGGAAAAAAATCAATACATCGAGAGGGAATCACCAATACATGACTTTTGAGTCGCGTTCTAACCGAAAAAAAGTTCTATCACTATACGAGAAAAAATCAATACATCATAGCATAAAGAGGGAATCACTAATATTAATTAACAAAGTTGAACTACGGGTTCTGTTGTTTAATTTCATAAATTCTTTGTTTTAAGTAGTATATATTTATTTCAGTAGGGGTCAGGAATGCAGTAATTCATGATTACTGGTATTTCGTGACCGCCTTCAATTACACGAGAGTTCCTATCTCGATAGCCCGTATTTCTATTTCCTGCATGATGGATTGTCGTCATCAACTTTGCATTCGCTTTTGAAATCTTTGATTTTATATACAATTTCTAGTTCAAACTTCCAATCTTTCTTCTAATCTATAAATAAAATATTTCTTTTGGTATCATACCACTTTTGATTTTTCCATATTTGGCTTTTTTTAAATATGCCATTTTCGGAGCTAATAGCACATTAACTGATATTTCAAATGAAGCGAAACTTTTTTACCCAAGCAACTAGGTAAATAGTGATCATTCAAACATTATACATAATTATTGACTATTTGTAACCGCAATTTAAAGGAAAATCACATGTATTTTGATCGATTGTTTATGCAAATTGTATGAATATAAAAAAAATTGTTTAAAATCAAAGGAAGACATTTGTTTTTGTTAACTAACCGCTTGTTATGAAAAAATGTTGGTAAAAAATATTCCTTATCATATCTGATCTTCATAACCATTTTTGAAATTGTAACAAAGAAAGGAAATGGGGTAAATGTCAAGAGACAACATCCAATCTCCAGGTTAAAACGACCCAAAACAAAGCTCTATTCAAATAGTTTAAGCATAATAAATGTTTTTTGTTTTAATGAAACTACGTGAATTGCATGTGGGATTTCAAATTATGTTGATTTAAAAAGGCAAGAAATTGCCACTAAAAAATCATAATCACTTTTTAAATCCATTCAAAATCGGAAATCACAGGAATTTCATTTTTTCAGATAGTGCAAACTCAGTTCCTTCCTGATGTAATTATATCAACGATATCAAGAATTTCTTGAATCTATCTTAATTGATTAAGCATTGAAGACTAAATGAAATGGTAGAAAGAAATATATAGGTCCGTGTGCTTTTAACGGAGATACCAGACTTAATGGAAATGGATTTCTCTGGATTTTGCCTAAGTTTAACCTCAGGAATATTTTCTTGTCTAAAATCAAGGAAGTTTTTTCAAGAATTTTATAAAAATTTGTCAGTTGTCTTTACTTGACCTATAGAAGACATTCGTGAAAAAAGTGGAGGTCCGCGTGCAAAATTCATTGAACTGGAGAAAACCCGAGGAGTTCCAAAAAATCTGACACAAAGTCAAAAATATGACGAGTGAGCCACCTTAAAGAATCGCATATTTGTGATGAAACGAGTGGTAGAATGGCGTTGAATTTCATTTTTTTTATGATTTTCAAAAGAAGTTGGTGAATAGGTACTTACTAAACATTTTGGAATAATTTCCTATCTACAGTAAAAATATAATTTAAAAGGAAAACCATAAGCAGTTTAATTGCTTTTAATATGAATATAAAGTGTAACTTTGTTAAATTGGATAGAGTCTTTGTACAAATGTATATAAATGTTACAAATATTTGAAACATGCGAAAGTATTGAAATTCCAAAGTAGATTCCTTATCATATTTATGATATCGAAAGAGGTTAGAATTTTTTTAGAATAGGAATGCTTTGCACTTTCCCGAGTAGATGGAAAATTTCCCCATATTTCAAGCCCTGTCAAATTTTTCAACATCATATTTTTAACTTGAATTTGAATTGTATATGTAGCATACATACTGCATTAACCAATTGTACACACATCTGGATTAAAAGCTGCAAAGCTTATTTCGAGTGCCATTTCACAATATGAGATTTTCACTAATTTCACATCCCGTTTTNTTACAAATATTTGAAACATGCGAAAGTATTGAAATTCCAAAGTAGATTCCTTATCATATTTATGATATCGAAAGAGGTTAGAATTTTTTTTAGAATAGGAATGCTTTGCACTTTCCCGAGTAGATGGAAAATTTCCCCATATTTTAAGCCATGTCAGATTTTTGGCAAAGATAATAACTAAATACCGAAACTGCTGTGAATTTATTTTCTGCATATGTGCATTTCGACAACTTATGTCTCTTCGGTGCAGATAAAATCTAAACGTTTGGAAGACCATAAACTCAAAGATGTTCAAAAACTGATAGAGAACAAATACCCAATATGACCTAAATGTAAAGCCAAAATCAGCTAAAAGAATGAGTTATAAAAGATGAAATGCAAGTTACATATGCATGAAAGGTTATGATTTTATCCAGAAAATGCCAGAAAATATTTATCAATTATGGACTTTTTACGAGGTCAATATGTTATATATGGACCTGTTAGGTTTATATTGACCGAGGACGTGGTTCGAGGTCAATATATCCCTAACAGGTCCATATATAGCATATTGACAGAGTAAAAGGTCCATTATTGTTATATTACATATGTAGTTTTGTTTGTATCTCATTGCATTTTTGTCTAGTAAGATTTTGTCAACACGTCTGAATTTATTTCCAAGTAGAAGCTCTGGTTGAAGGCGAAAATGAAATCAATCTGCACACCGACAAGAGTGAGTTTGTTGCATGTGTGCAAAGGATAATATATGCAAACACATCTGTTATTTTCAAATAAAAGAAACCAGAAAACTTTTTTTTTGTTTTCCTATATATATGCAACGCTTAAAAATACAATGGGACAACTATAAATCGATTTGTATCGATTTCGGCTGTTTAATATCTCCGTGCTCTTAATATGTGTAAAGACCGTACTTTTTATTATTACTATTAAAAGATCTTTCGCGGTGAAAAAATAAGACTTGAAAGTCAAACTGGAAATAATTTAGTTATTTAGCGTCAACATAACTATAAATAGAAACATAGGCTCAATACATATAAATAGAAATAAAGCTGAAAATACGCTAAATATTTTTAAAATCACGTGACTGTTTCAGCCAATGAAATTGATAGGATACTTTGTCATATGTAATATTTAAATTTATGTTTACTCATATTACAAAATATGTTGCGAACTCTAGTGTAACAGCTTTATACATGTGTATAATACTCCAAATTTTTCAACATCATATTTTTAACTTGAATTTGAATTGTATATGTAGCATACATACTGCATTAACCAATTGTACACACATCTGGATTAAAAGCTGCAAAGCTTATTTCGAGTGCCATTTCACAATATGAGATTTTCACTAATTTCACATCCCATTTTTACTATAAGTTGAATTTGATTTATAGCTTCTCATATTTTTCACAACAATGATGCTTTGAATTGCATATTGAATTAGACTTTTGAGTTAGAAAAAAAAACGTACCAGACGGATGCAGTTTTCAAAAGTTAGAACACACTTTCATAACGTCCCCATTCTTAGTAAAGACTGAATTTTCAACAAATTTTACACTTAATAGTATTTTGTTGAATAGTGCAATATCATGAACAATCTCTATTCACATTCTGGCCGTAACATTTAGTTTGCACATAATGATCATTTGGTATCAGTTATATGCAACTTGCATGTACATAAACTGACCTAAGAAACACAAGCTGCAAGTGGGATAGGTGCTTAAAATTACCAGGTTTTCACCATTTATATGACTGCTTTCTTTGTAAAAAGCAATTTAAAAGCAGAATAGTGCGCCATTCTCTTATGAAATATCACAAGGATAGTAAAATGTATGTTTAAGAGTCATGAATCTTTTATTTCTCGTAAGTTGAACATTTATCACAATTGAACACACTTAAGTAACATGCATTTGAAAAAAAAAACCCTATATTTTTTTTTTAAATGGTAGAAAGCATCTCAAATTTCAGTTTCCTATTTGGATATTAATTAAAAGCTTCATTTTAAAGACCAAAAATTTGACTTTTAAAAATTTTATTATCTTTTCAGGTTAGACTCTACTGACCAATCAGCTGCTGGTATAGTTAAAGTAGTACTTTTATAAACAAAGACATGCTACTTTCAATTTACATATAAATGTCAATATTTACAATATCTGTGTTCTGAAACGCTCAAGTGATCATGAAATACTTCTGGATTTACCAAGATTTTGATTCAGTGACCATTGTTGCACGTGGGAAAAAAACTGAAGCATCATTTATGAGGGAATGTATGCCCAAGAATACGGCAGGCAAAATTGTAATTTGCATACCCTGGTTGGATGAGGCGATAGAAATTTTTATCAGATTTTACTGTTTGGTCATCGCTTGAATATGTTCCTTGGCAGACGCGCAGCTTTGAGAAAATCATATCGCCGTATAAAGAGAATCTCAGGTGATTAAGAAAATCCACAAAACGTGAAATGGGTCGCCTTGGGAAAATATTTAATGGCGTCTGATCACCAATGATTTTCAAATTTACAATGAAAGGATATGGAGTAAATGCACATGAGACAAAGTCTCCACAAATACATGGTAAAAATAATGAATGGAACAACGCTTGTATTGTTGTTCTTTATCTGAATTGAAAGTTCATTATCTAAAAAACATGTTTCCATCAATATGAATCTTTTATTTCTCGTGATTTTAGGTTTTATCTCCATATTGTGTGTATATACATTAAAAAAACTTTTAAATGCGATTTTTAAAAAATGTTATGGATTTCAAATATGTTAGCAAGAATTTCTCAGCAACAACGTATGAAAATATCAACAGAATTTGAATACCAGCTGAAGTTCGGCTTTCACGAGTTCCTATCGTTGTTTTATGTTTGTCTTTAGCTTGTAGTTTTGTTGTGGAGGTCTAAAAGTGAATTTAGTGGTCTGTAATATGAATATTCCATTTTTAGGTGTCTCCTATTCTGTCGTCCTTTTCTATTTTTATATACAGTGCTAAAAAATTAAAACATGGTTATTGATTTCAAATAAGGTTACACCACAGTTTTTGAAATTATCAACAGCAATTGAAATTCTAAATACTACAAAACAGTTTCATTAAACAAATGTTCTTTAGTAAAAAGCAGGTTTAAATTTTAAAAGATATGGGGTATCGGTCTCACTCACAAATGAGAATGGATTGAATTTCTTCACGGATTGATATTTCCTTTTGACTGAACTTTGAAGTGACTCACTGACAGCATTCCGGATGCACTATCTGAAAATGATAGGCTTGCCTTTCTTGAGCACCTGAAGTTACTTGCGGTTTTTATAAGAGCTAAAAATGTAACTGATTTAATTTTGAAACCTAAGCTTGCATTTTGGTGGATTTCTCGTTTTTTGTCTCGACTGCGACGATAGTAGTTGAAAGCAATACAAAAATGTAGAAATACGCACATGCAAACATAAGTTGTCAAAATGAGCATATGCAGAACCTTAATTCGCAGTAACTTCGGTATTTAGTTATAGGTATTACTTTCCGATGGCGGCGTTGTAAACTCTTTCTAAAACTGAAATAATTCTTACACAATAATACTTACAAAAAAACAGGATAACAGTAAACACCTACAATGGCCGGGAACAACACTCACATGCCATGAATTACAAGCGAACAGTACTAGAAAAATAATAATGAAAACAAGAGACAAACAAAAATAACGATAGGAACTCGGGATAGCTGGACTTGGTACCGGCACTAGCAAAAGCCAGTGGAAAGGTAAAACCGGTTTATGGGTGCCCAAACCTCCCCTTTCTCTATCCTGTTTCCCTATAGTATTATAAACATGTGAATAAGACCCAATACAGGTAGACTACTAACTCAATGACCACTGTCTTGGAAAAGAAAAGCCTATTACAAAACGTAATTTAGAAAGATGGGTCAAAGAGTTCTCGCCGCTAAACTGTCGGCTATCTCAAGGAATCTAGTCTGCTGGTAAAACACTGTCGCACTACAGAAGAAAAATCAAACTCAAAACTCTCCGAAGGGTTTGGAAAGAGTCGTCATGTATTTCAGTAGACATCGGCAGTATTAGTGAGAGGCCAGTATATATGTAAAGTCTTCAGGTCACTGAAACCCAAAGCCAATTTAACGGATTTGTTCAGAATATCTCGTCGATATCCACTATTACGTAAAGAATGTAAGTTATATCCCAGTTTTTTCTTGATTATTTATCAGTTTTTGACATTTCCATAATATCGAGGATAAAAAATGCCCTTTTTAATTAGCTGTTTGCGAGTCACGTCATATCTAGATATCAAATGTTCATATCTTCTGTATAACTTCTTAAAAGTATTTAATAATTTATGATTGCTGTATATGCAGAATCAAAATTCACAGTAACTTCGGTATTTAATTATTTTTTACCACTGGGTCGATGCCTCTGCTTGTGGACTGTTAGTCCCTGAAATATTCACCAGCCCAGTAGTCAGTACTTCGGTACTGACCCGAAAGCCTATTCCAATATCTAATTTTTGTAACTTTGTTGAAACTAAGGAGTATCTCCCTCATGCAAAGCTGTCCTTAGCTGATTTTGGCTTTCTATAGCTGATTTTTGCTTTCTATTTAGATCATATTTGGTAATTTGTTCTCTGTCAGTTTTTAAACATCTTTGACTTTATAGTCTTCCAAACGTTTAAATTTTATCTTCACTGAAGAGACATAATTAAGTTGTCGAAGTGCGCATATACAAAATCAAAATTCACAGTAACTTCGGTATTTAGTTATTTATGAAATCTGTTACCTTGTAAAATATGGGATGTCAAAGTAAGGTTACGCTCATAAAAATCCTCAAGGGTAGAACAAATGCGAGAGAATCGTACTAGTTGAGATATAAACACCCCGTAGGATGAAGCCAGGGGAACGTCGCCGTCAAGAAAGGGGAAATTGGTAATAGTATAATCAAAATTATCCCTATTTTCATATATTTCAGTTTTTATTTTACCAGAGTCAATGATGATACTTAGATCCAGAAAAGGCTTGCATTGATCATTATTTTTCCATAAATAATTTCCAGCATCACATGTTTCAGATTACATTGACCTTGATTCCATGATTCATTGACTTCATGAAAACTTGGGCATAGATTTACATACACGTCATTTTCTCAGTAACTGTAATATCCGGATCCACTATATTTTGTGTATTGATGTATTTTTAGGGCACATGACAGTCCGCTACTTGTTCATTGACCTTGGCCTCAATTGCACGGTTGAGTGACTTTGTAAAATTTAGGACATAGTTTTACATTCAAGTTGATTTCAGAGCAACTGTAATTAGTAGTCCCACCATAATTGGTCTATTGTTACATGTAGGTGGGTGCATGCCAGTCTGACACCTGTGATGAACTCTTGACCTCAATTTCATGGTTCATTGACTTTTGACTTCTTTAACTTTTTTCCGTGGTTGTGCGGGATGAATAAATACACAAACCATCTTTCGGATGGGATGTAAACTCAGGTCCACGTGTTGGAAGAAATGCCACGCTTCCTGCACGTTAAAGAACCCTTGTAGCAAACTCTTTTTGAGTGGTCCGTAGGTGATCGGCTACAAGGCTAAATTCCCCGCCCCTTTCGATTTCACCCTACTTTTCCAGTGGCAGTCAGAATTTCCCATCCTATGACCCTTTCCATACCCTAAAATGATTATTTATTTACAAACTTGTTCTCTTCTTGATATAGCTGAAATATTGCTCAGTAGACGTTAAACAATATTCAATCAATCAATATTTAACTTTTTTAACATTTTTTCAAAGGTATGGTGTCAAGTCAAAGTCGGTGTTTGCCGATCTAATAAATTATGATGACGAGACTGTGGTCACAATTGCGTGTGTACATGGCGTATAACTTTTTGAGATTCGTTAACAAATCATTGTTAAAATAAACAGCTGCGCCAAGTCGCATGATACGCCCGTCGTCACCCTTCAAAACTTTAAGTGATTTAGGTAAGGGGTTCTCAAGTTTAAAGTGAGCTGATCAAAGTACTTATCAGTTAGAGCGCAATATGTAAATTATTGCCTTAAAATTGAAAACAAAGTCCCATAACTCTTGCAAGAAAAATGGAAATTTCACGAAAAAGTATACAGATCATGAGGCCATCATATCCAATACCTCTACAAAGGTTGAAGTGAATTGGCCAAAGGGTTGTCAAATTAGAGCGTGACGTGTAAAAAATGCCTTAAAATTAACAAATAAAGTCCCATAACTCTTGCAAGAAAAATGGAGAAATTTCACGAAAAAGTATACAGATNTGAGGCCATCATATCCAATACCTCTACAAAGTTTGAAGTGAATTGGCCAAAGGGTTGTCAAGTTAGAGCGCGACATGTAAAAAAATGCCTTAAAATTGACGAATAAAGTCCCATAACTCTTGCAAGAAAAAGGAAATTTCACGAAAAAGTATGAAGATCGTGAGGCCATCATATCCAATACCTCTACAAACTTTGAAGTGAATTGGCCAAAGGGTTGTCAAGTTAGAGCGCGACGTGTAAAAATTGCCTTAAAATTGACGAATAAAGTCCCATAACTCTTGCAAGAAAAATGGAAATTTCACGAAAAAGTATACAGTTCATGAGGTCATCATATCCAATACCTCAACAAAGTTTAAAGTGAATTGGCCAAAGGGTTGTCAAGTTAGACCGCGACATGTAAAAAAGTGCCTTAAAATTGACGAATAAAGTCCCATAACTCTTGCAAGAAAAATGGAAATTTCACGAAAAAGTATACAGATCATGAGGCCATCATATCCAATACCTCTACAAAGTTTGAAGTGAATTGGCCAAAGGGTTGTCAAGTTAGAGCGCGACATGTAAAAAATTGCCTAAAAATTGACGAATAAAGTCCCATAACTCTTGAAAGAAAAATGGAAATTTCACGAAAAAGTATACAGATCGTGACATCATATCCAATACCTCTACAAAGTTTGAAGTGAATTGGGCAAAGGGTTGTCAAGTTAGAGCGCGACATATAAAAAATTGCCTTAAAATTGACGAATTAAAGTCCCATAACTCTTGCAAGAAAAATGGAAATTTCACGAAAAAGTATACAGATCGTGAGGCCATCATATCCAATACCTCTACAAAGTTTGATGTGAATTGGCAAAAGGGTTGTCTAGTTAGGGCGCGACATATGAAACGGACCGGCAGACGGACAGACGGACGGACGGACAATCGGGCATCGGTATACCATAATACGTCCGTTATTAGACGGGCGTATAAAAACTACATGCAGATAAAAGCAAATGAAATATGAAGCGTAGATGCCATAGACTTGTTGTCAATTAGCTTTGTTATATGGGCAAATATAATCATTATTATTTAATGAATAAAGATATATATTGGTTTCCGACCTGATGCTACACTGTATAGCCAAAAGGGTAAAAATGAATACTAAGTATTTATGTACGAGGACAAAAAAAAAGACTGTACCGATTATATGTATCTCCATTCACCATCTTGCTGAATCTACTTTGGTGCACTCGACATTACAAACCAATCAAGTTGACAACAGTATTGAGACTAGGTGATGATTTATAAGGGTTTCTTATTTTTTCTACAAAGCTTTACTTTTAAAAGAGGACGGGATTAAAAAAAAAGTCAACAATGACAAGGCATATTGGAAGCATGTTTGAAGTGTACTAATTTCAGACCTGCTTATTTTCTTTTCAGCGACAATGGTATTCAGTGAAAAGAGTATCAAACGAAAGCTATAAAGTCATCTGTATTATTGCCCTTTTTATACATTTTTCAATTCGTAGGAAAATAAGGTCATTGATAAGTATCAGTAAAATGGCTTTAAACTTGAATAAACGTGCATTTCTGTATTTGTGGACCCAATATCGTTATACACGAACAAACATGGTCCTCATGTTATTTGAGAATTTGTTTGACTATTTATATACTTGCATATCTGTTACAATTGCAAAAATTTACTTCCCAAAACAAACCCCGCACGTATAACTCGCTTAAAACCAAAGTTTTCCAAACTTTTCACACTATTTAATGTATTATAATCTAATGTTTACGTCTCAACTATGTCCAAACATATCGCAAATAGATTGTCCAGTCTTACAAGAAGTTGACATCTTAAATCCCTTGTCATATTCATGCTAATTAATGGTGCGTTAAAGTATAAACATGCTAAACCGATTTTCCGTCAAAAAACGGAGGTGGTCTATTGGATAGGCACGTGTTCAAACAATACCTTACATTGTTATTACGATTCTGAACATTTAAACTTTTAAATATCAAAATCCTAACAATATGATGGTTTTAAATCGTCAAATAAATTTTGTTAATTTCAATAAAAATAATGTTTTTAAATTAATCAATTCGATTAAAATCTAATTTCGCATTAATAGATTACATAGAATAAATAATGTATATCAAACCACACGGATAGATTTCTGTAAATACAAAATATATATTAGCATAAACATGCTAATTCAAGGTTTAATTAAATGATATCTTGTTCCGACTCTTCTTGTTTGTATAAATAAATGTTCAGTAATGCAAGAAAAATATACCATTACAATGCAAATGTTATACAATATTGAAGCCGACATACGTTCAATTGTCTAAATATGACAAACAATGGAGTTGCGGAAATTTCAAAGTCGCCCATGACCATCGTAATCGCACAGGACTAAAAAAATTAAATAAGCTCAGACTTGTTGCTTTTAGGGTTGGAAAGATTATCTTGTCAAATGTGGTGACAAAACTCGTTATTTTTCAAATACAAATCACATTAATTTGAAATCTAAGTTATATTAAAATTGATCAACAAACATACTTAAACGAGAAACTGTGCTGTGCACACGCACCTCTATGTTTCGCGCTACTTTGTTTTTAAGCCATATTTATGTACGTACATGTAAAATATATTTCAGAATTATGCTTTATAATTTCCTATGCTTCCTCAAATCTGGTGCACATTGCCATGGGGAATTTTCTGTCAAATGATTTATTTATCAAGCTTTCGAGGACGAACGTCCTTTTTTATCTTTTTTTTTAACTTTGATGCAGGGATGCATATGTCTTCATGTAATTATAAACACTTTACTGCTATATTCTTATCTGTGTGTTATGATCGTTCTTTATCTAACCTTTATTAACTGCAATGCACATTTGCTCAATAAAATTGATTTGGTGATAATTTACTGTTCGCAAAATAGCTTTGTCGTGAGATATTAACAAAGTCTGTAGAATGACCAGATGTATATACTTTGTATGGTTGCAGCAGTTAACATATTTCAGGAAGATTTCTAATCAAGTACAACTGATCAACTTTAGACATATAATTTTCCATTACTGGTGATTATTAATCAATTTCTGGACTGTCATTTTATTGTTTTTCTTGTGCAGTTCCCTGGTTTATTGTGACATGTGATTGTAATGTTCGACCATTGTAAGTGTTTCCTGTTATCTTTCCTTCATAAATTTAAGATTTATATTGTATACACAATTCAATGTTAATAAGACACATTATGTCTCATCAATTACATCCCGAGACCAAACATCATTTTAACCAAAACATTATAAAATGAATATACTGTTTGCAATCCGAACCAAAAGTTGGATAAGTTGCAAAAACCATCGCATTCATTAGAATTTCCGTCTATTGCGAACATCGGGTCGATTCATTTTTATTCTTCTCACGCATACTTTAGTGTAAATCAATGAAATTCTGTCATATGGACCTAGATCACTGACTGATAAAAGTGGTGCTTACTTTTAAGTAAGTTTTAACAGCGACTCTGTAGCAAAGGTGTACTGTTTACTGATAACTAAAGGCATTGTCTTACATAATGGTCGTTTTGGAAGAAGTTGCTGCAGAAAACTTTAACGTACTGAAATATAAAAGATATGAATGGCAGTTTATGAAGACAGGTATCAAAGAAGATTTTGGTGGTCTACGTTTGTAAATTACGGAAAAGTGAATCTTCGCTCGATCCTGCCTGTTTTGAAGGATGAGACATGTACCAAAGAAATATAGGAATAGTTGAAACACCTCAAAATATTAATTTTTGAGCCTTTGGAAAAATTAATTTCATGTACAGATACTAAGCCCCAGTATGCTACCAAGGTGTCAATTTATAACAATTTATATAGACGACTATTTACTGTGTAATCTGTTTACATAAGGGTAACACATGTAAACAAGGAAATCTATAGGTAAATTTTTGTTTAATCTTTATCAATAAATTAGGATATAATGGATTTATTTTATCCCCAGTTTATCAAGTCTTAACGGTATTTATCAGAGGAGTTCGCAGCCAATGAGCTGAAGGACTTTTATGGTCTTTACTGACCTTTTGGTAGATTACCCTATGGTCTATTTAAATATGACATTTTAAGACCATATAATAATTTCAGAAGCATAATGTCCGTTTACTGAAGCAGAACAACATCGAAAAGAAAAAACAAAAACAAAAACAACAACAAAAAACCACACTTTTAAATTTCAGGAAAGATGTAGATTCTTCAATTTAACATCACGACAATTTCTTATGGTGGCTACTGCCCTTTGGGTCGTTGTCTCTTTGACACATTCCCCGTTTCCCTTCTTTTTCCTAATTAATGTCACGTAAAAAATAAATACCGTAATTGAAGAAAATTTTACTTCTGCATGAGGAATTTTGGCAACTAATGTCTCATAGGAGCAGTTGAAAATCAAGCATTTGAAAGACCATTAATAAAACAACGGCAGTAGAATACCGATGGGACAAGGATAGTGATGATAACAAAAATCGAAGTCCAAAGACATGGCAAAATCGGTAACAGAGAAAAACAAAGACGTGAGACAGCAGCAATGCACGGAAATAAAAAATATCACATTAAGAACTTATGCATTCATTGTGTGAACTCCCATGAAAACCGGGAGTGACATCGGGTGCTCCAGAAGGGTAGGCATGTCCAGCCATGTCCACGAAAAAAATAATAAACCCACATTACCTAAAAAACAAAAACAAAAACAAAAACAAAAACAAAAAAACAAAAAAAACAAAAATCAGCTAAGAACAGCTCTAAACAGGGATGATACTCCTTAATAAAGTAAAAATTTTAAATGAAGATTGAATGAAATGTACTTAAAAAATATATAATCGGTGAAGGAGGTGATCGAGAACAAAAACGTTAAGGTTGTGAAAGTGACCATGATAACGGTTTAGGTATCTGAACCAGAGGCATTCTCATTTCAGTGTTTTAAACGTCTTATACTTCGTTTTCAAAATATTCATTTGAGGACTTCCAAATGTTTTGGTTTGATCTGTACTGATAGACATAAATTGTCGAAATGTGCATATGTAGGAAATAAATTCACTGTAACTTCGGTATTTTGTCATTTATGGCGACATTAAGTACTATTGGAATACTGATACGATTGTTGTTTACAGTTTATATAGAAACTTTGATTTATTCAAATTTCAGTAAAGCAAGAAACATCAAAGGCAGCACCTGGATTTTTACCAGGGTTTCTACAGAGCTGACCGGGCGTATCTTCAGGTAGTGGTAAGCACAATGCCCCGTCTATGTGGGGTAGTCAGGTCATAATAAGGAACCATTGTAGAAAAAGTGTGTGTTCAAATGCCAAGCCTCATACAGTATAAAGTTTCTAAAAGAGCTGTCTTTTGAGGCGATTACATGTCCCTACCAACTTCTTCCCTTTTCCAGGTGAAATAAAACTCATTACCCCGTTGTCTCCGTCATTTTTATTCCTTTCCTCGATTAAGTACCCCTGAAATATTGTTTTCTAGACCAGTCAGTCAAAAACATGAAGCGCAACCCATATAACATTTCCGAAAGCCCATAACTTTCTAAGAAACCGTTGTGTAAATAGTAGCATTTGGTGTTAAAATCTGCAAAGTATACATTCATACAGTATTTAACGAATTATTTTCAAGAATTCCTAACATAATCATGCTGATAACAAGTCAAACTGGAAAGCACGAATATTGTTTTCCTATTTTCATGTTTTCACTTTCCAATGCTTCTATCCGAACAAATTAATGAACTAAGGAGGTTTACACTGACGATGTAAGAAAATTGGCAAAAAGTACATGTAAAAATAAACCTGAATGGATATAACTCAAAATGCTCTATCACAGGATTTCAGGAATTCAATAAACTGTTGCCTTAAACTCCGTAAAGAAAAACAAAAAAACAAAACACAAACAATATATAGACGCTAAAATATTGCACACTGTAAGACTTAAAGTAACTTAGAGCAATAATTTTGAAAGATATGTACATGCATCGTTTTTGCTTCCAAGATGGTGATAAAGAAAATCTATAGAAAAACCAGAGTCCTGCTGTGAAGGAGACCAGACTAACTGTAATTACTTGTCAGAATGACAACATATCACTAATACAGATTATAGTTTGTTGGACATTAGTCTAAACAAATAGATGACCATTCAATACAAGTGTCTTTATCCGTTTTCAGAGTTCTTACAAATAGTAGGACTGTACATTTATCACGGACTGACCAGAGATGTTAGACTGAGTTATCTGTGTCAAGTGTCTGTACAGAACAACAACATAGGAACGCCCTTGTGACACTCTCCATAACAGAAACAAGTGAACATAAATAGAAACGGGCTCCACACGGATATACCCTACTTCTATACTAAACAAGTTGCATTGACTAACTCAGTTTTAAAACTTTCGGATATGCGACATAGTAATGACCAGCAAATTTTATTAAATTTGAGGTTACAAATGATAGATGTGCAAAATGTACGCATGATAATGCTCAACCTGCAGCTAATTCAAGGATAATCATATTACACCATTGTCTTGATGTTTTTCCTGTTCATTTTATGGATACTAGAAAATAGAAACTAAAACTTTTAGAGACCTTGTCTCATGTGCATTTACTCTTTATCCGTTCATTGTTTATAGAATATTAGACTTAGCAAAGCAACAATTAAAACATGTTAATGAAATTTAGACCACTTTGTAGATATCTATATGGTATGCGCTAACTTGTGCTATCTGCTGCATTCTATCTGAAATGTTTAATTACTGCTTGCAAAATAAAATAAAAAAAACATACCGTGTTAGAGATGTATGCTCTTTATTTTTCTTAAGTATGGTGTACTTGTAAATGTGATTATATCTCATGTATACACTTTGATCTAACTTTTAGTTAAATTCGAAAACCTAAGGTTTCACTCCCTCCATCGTAGTTTTGTCCCTAACTTTATTTGATATTACTAATTATTCGGATTTCGTTTGGTTTTATGCATATTAAATGTTTTTTTGAAATTAAGGATTTCCTATGTTTGGGTTCTAGTGCTGCTGATGAGGAATTAATTCCCAAAATGGCCATACATCTCATTAAAATTATTGCAGTTGGAGTTAACATATGCGTTATGGTCTCATGTTCATTGAGTCCATATCCTTTCATAAAATACTGAACTCTTTGAGGTTTGTATAGACAAAATTGCATGTAATTGCAAAAATAGCCTTTTATCGCCCCATTTTTCGAAGGTAAGATACACCGGTGCTTCTTTTAATTGAAAACTGGTTACTTAGGGATAAGGGTTCAGAGGATTGTATTTGAGTTGACACCAGTTAGTTTTATCTACACAGATTACATATATACAATCTACACAGATTACATATATACAAACTATAACACTTGAGAGGAATTAGTCGTATCTGTTTGCTGCCCATTGTAGCCACAACAGATAACAATATTGTTTTTAGGATTTGTGATCTTGTTGTCTTTACGATAATATAAATAGACACTATAATTCTGAAGTAAGCAAGAACTTACCAAACAACTATATGATTCAGACAAATGATAAGCTATATACACGTGTATTGCAGTAATGCATATTTTTTCACAGAATTTCTGGCAAAATCAGATACCTCCACATGGTTTGCTGGTACCACTCATTATCGTCAAATAATTCTTTTTCACAGGAGTGCACAGGTGAAGACCGAGGGGACGCTAGCCCCCAAGGCTTTTACCTGAGCACGAGTGTGAAAAATATGTCTTCCAGATTCAATACCGGCCACTCTTGTTTTGAAGTGTACGGTATTTAACTTGCACCACAAAAAACTATTTTATTTATATCTTCGACGACTTTTAAATTCTTTGATACCATAAGGTATAACACAACTAATTCGGCAACCAGTCAGGCACATATGTGAATATAGTTCTTATTTTGAGACAAAATAGTTCGGAAGAAGTGTTATTTCTTATAAATAATCCAAATTTTGACGGATGAATGTCAGTTCATTTGAAAGGTTATTATGTTAGGAATCTTTTGAACCTAAACTGGTATGATTACATGCAACATTAAAAATTTTATGAGGTTGAAAGGCGGAGGTATCTATTCCATGAAAAATACTGACCGGAAGTACCTGACCTATGGGTTGTATACCTCTGGGAACCAGTTCTCTCTTATATTACAGTTAAGGTGGGTTGAATTTTTCACGAGAGTTTGTCAAAAGGTGTCTCTTTGATTTGAGACCACTGTCACTTTTCTTGAACTTCAGGAAAAAATTCTACAAAGGTTGGAACATGTGTAATTTAACATGGGAGTCTATGGAAGTCTGAATTAGTTGTGTTACACCATAGTACATAGTAGATATGTAATGTAATGGTGGTGGAGAGGGTTCGATTCCCGTCAAGGGTATCAAAATCATGTTTACGAAGTTTTATATCAACTTCTGATTGGTAAGATAAGTACTAGTTATTTCAAAGATTTCTGTGTAGTCTCTATCACGCAATCGGTATGACCGTTTGGTTAGAGAGAAAACAAACCGTTTGGTTCAATGACATGATAGGCAATTTCTATTGAGGTATACAATTTTGATATTTTTCTTCTAAAATGTAAGTTAAGATAAATATGTTTATTAATCTATAAGTACGGGGCGGACGTTGCGTAGTTAGTATAG
The DNA here is from genome assembly GCA_002080025.1 of Modiolus philippinarum. Lineage (NCBI taxonomy): Eukaryota > Metazoa > Mollusca > Bivalvia > Mytilida > Modiolidae > Modiolus > Modiolus philippinarum. The sequence goes on from MJUU01018916.1 coordinate 94,088, forward strand.
TACGGTAGCAAAACGAAGGGTTGTGAGTTCTACTCACACATATGACGGAATTTTTGAAGAGACAACAAATTTTTAATTAAAGATTTTCAAAACAACTTCTTCACTCATGCAGAGAAAGTGGCATCTACTTAAACTGGGAGGTCATTTTGAACAATAGCTTCGATGGGGTATTGTGGTACAATTATTTTTGTTGACATTTCAAATTTCGTTTTATTTCGGCATCAAGTAAATATTCAACTACACATATTTCTGTTTTATTGACTAGTGCACTTACAACCATAAAAAATTTCGTCATCAATTTTAGCAATAAATGTTATGAATATAGTGGAATTAACTACTTTTGGAGTGTTAAAAATTCGGTGAAGTTTTGGAAAGACTTCGATCTGTTAATGAAGCATACATCTCCGTCGATAGCTATGATTTTTCTAACCTTAATACTGCATTACCGCATACGCTCATCAAAGAGAAATTTTCGTATTTGATCAAATGGTCCTTAAAAAAAAATCAGGATGTACTTATATTTGTTGCAATACATTTAGATCGTTTTTTCAGTGACGACAAACATGACAAATATACCAACTGGACTTGTCAGGATATGATAAAAGCATTAAATTTTCTTCTTGATAATATTCTTGTTCGTTTTATTGATACAGTCTATCGGCAAAAAATAGGTATTCCTATGTGTACCAACTGTGCACCTCACATAACAGATTTATTTCGTTATTGCTACGAGTCACAATTCATGGCAAAGATTCAAAAGACTCTTCTAAACAGCATTTAGCGGATAAATGTAACAATACATATAGATATTTGGGCGATATTTTGGCTTTAAATAATCTAAATTTACAGATGGAATTTATCCTGCAGAACTTACTTTAAATAAATACAATAGCTGCAGTAATAATGCTCCTTTTTTGATATTTATATATCAATAAATCAGAGAAAGTTAAACACTAGCGTTTATAATAAAAGGGATGATTTCTCCTTCCCTATAGCAAATTTTCCCAATCTCTACGGCGATGTTCCGTTAGCCCTTTCTTACGGGGTCTACATTTCACAACTTGTTCGATATGCACGAGTATGTAGTGATGTTTCTGACTTCAACGAACGCAATCTTTGTCTCAATGAAAAACTTCTGCATCAAGGAAAAAGAAGGGAAACGGGGATGTGTCAAAGAGACAAAACCCAAAGGGGAGTAACAACAACTCAAAGCCACCATCAGATCTTCAATGAACGGTGAGGAAACCCCACACCCAACGGCAGGTCGGAGTTTGTCCCTAATTATGTCCTTAGATAGATGTCTGTAACTGCGAGCATTTGTCCGGACAATATCCGTGTGTATTGTCTCCATGTTTTATGTACTTCATTGTAAGGGTACTCGTCTTAATAAGTTGGACTTTTTTCTAGTTTGATTTTTACTGTGAGTCTTTTTGTGTAATTATTTTTTTAGCCATTCACCACACATAGGGGGAGGGTTTGGATCCAACAAAACGAGTTTAACCCCACCAGTTTTTGCGCTTGTCCCAAGGCAGGAATATGTTGGTCATTGGCTTGTCCTTGTCTTCTTATAAAATTTTAGTTTCTTGATATTTGGGTTATTGGATGCGATTTGTTTCCATTGATTATTCACTTTTTTACCTTTATGGGACCTTTTAGGGCTTGCTATATGGTGTGAGGTTCCTCGCAGTGTTGAAGACCGTACGGTGACCCCTAGATGCTTTGTTTTGCGTCGTTTTAACCTGGATATGTGATGTTGTCTCCTTGACATTTACCCCATTTCCTTTCTTTTTCATATTCAGCCTTTTGGGTTTTGCTTTAGGTTTACATATTACTTTCGCTTTTATACAAATGATGAGATATCGAAATGAAGCATGCATATTATAAAAAAATCTTCCTTGTCAGACTGGATATCAAATAATAACGAAGTGAAAAATTAATAAATGTATATATTTATAAATGTATTTCTGTATAAATAAGAAAAATATAAATCTTCATCACTTTTGTGTTACCATGGAGAATGACGTGACAAGTACTCACAAAACACTTCATGATAAATCCATTGTGAAACTGATACATGTACACATGGGAAAAAAGTAATGGTGCATTACATGATACCCCGCCACGTTTCACAAAATTTTTAAGTTAAAAGGGGCATAACTCAAGAACTATGTTAACCGCTGAATCCAAAATTATACTTGGCCTGTGTTTTGTGGTAAACAATTTACATACCAAGTTTGATGACAGTATGTTATTTCAAGTTATGAGTTCAAAACCCTAAAATTTGCATAATTTCAAAGTTTCAAGAGCATAATTACAGAATCCCTTGGACCTCTGAACCCAAAATCAAACTTGACCTGAGTTTTGTGGTAAACAAGTAACATACCAAGTTTGAAGACCTTGTGTTATTTCGTACACAAGTTATCAGCTGGAAACCCTAAAATTTGCAAAATTTCAAAGTTTCAAGGGGCATAGTTTAGTTTAATAATATTTTATTGCATAGAAAAAACAACAAGATTGGGCAACAATTATACCAATTGATATGTGCCCTCTCCTTACTCGTATTACACACAGTATGGCAGCATACAGGATATACACATACAAACTTATCTTTTAACAATGAAATAATAAATATACATATATAAGGAGAAAGAAAGAAAGAAATTAGGAATTTAAGATATTAAGAAATTAAGCTAGCATACATCATATGAACCGCTTTGTTTGTCTAATGAAAGTACGCACATATTCGAAAATTTTTGAATTGATTTTATCGTCAATATCTTCATTACCAAATAAAAGTGTTTCAATGTGCATTTCTATGTTTAAGTCATTAATTTTACCACTAAGTTCATGTCTTTGATTTTGGAAGAGATGACATTCAATAAAGAAATGAATAGCATCCTCATATGGAGCACCACAGGAGCAATTTAGATGGTTTACAACATAAATGTTTGCCAGATCAGCATTCAGAGAACTGCATTGATGTCTCAGTCTGGTATGAAGTACGTTTAATTTTCTGTTACCTTCGTTATAGTAGTTGGGTGCTTTGATCAAAATTGGTTTAATTCTTTGCTTAAATAACGACAGAGTACCGGATTTACGAATTTCAGGGCTTAAATTATTCCAAAGATTTACAGTAGATGGTATAAAAGACTTTTCGGTAACTCGTAGCCTGCATCTTGGTGTTACATAATTATCATTATTCCTGAGCGTATATTGATTTACATCGGAAACCATAGGTGGTATACAGTCAGATAGGTACGGGGGGCAAAATTTATAATGCATTTTATAAAAAGTTGTCAATTTACGTTGTTTTCGTCTTTCGACGAGGGGTTCCCACCCTGTTTCAAAATAGAGTGATTCTAAGCTAGAGAACTTTGGCAAACCGGTTACAATTCGGGCTGCCTCTAATTGGATTTTTTTCTAGTTTTTCAGTTTCATATTGGAAGCATCCGTCCCAAACTTCGGAGGCATACTCTAACAAGGGGCGTATAAAACTTAAATAAATAGTTGATAAACAACTCTTTTTTGACAAAACAAATTTTAATTTTCTAAGGGCATGTAACTTCATCATTGCAGAGTTTGTAATATTATCGATATGTGTTGAAAAGGTTCCATTCGCCGAGAGGGTTACTCCTAAATGTTTGTGATTTTCTACTTGATCCACAATTTCACCATCAAATAGTATAGTAAGGTTAGGGGGATTATTATTCGTTATACAAAGAGCTATTGTTTTTTTGGGTTAAAATCAACAAGCCATAATTTTGACCATTCATTCAATTTAGATAAATCGTGGTTTATTTCTCTTTCTATGGTTGTAGCATCTTGACCTGAATAAGCAAGGGACGTATCATCTGCAAATAAACGGGCTAAATTTGAAAGATTATCCGTTATATCGTTTATATATAAGAGGAAGAATAAGGGTCCCAAAATTGACCCCTGTGGTACTCCAGCCTTGATGTCACCCAAATCAGAAGATTCACTATTTACTGAGACAATTTGTTTTCTATTTTTAAGGTAGTTGCCAATCCAATCAATCAATGTTCCTTCTAACCCGTAAGCTTTAAGTTTTTCAATTAGTCCCTTATGCCAAACCCTATCAAAGGCTTTCGAGATATCGCAAAAAATCAAAACGGAAAAATTCTTTTCATCTAAATTTTGGCAAATTCTATGATAAATTTCAAGAAGTTGATAAATCGTTGAGTGTCCCTTAAGAAAGCCAGATTGATATGCATATAACAGATTATTATCAATAGTATAATTATAAATATGTTTATATACACATCTTTCCACTTTCCAGTACTTTCCCTACACAACTTAGTAAAGATATTGGTCGATAATTAAAAAGATTGGATTTTTCGTCCTTTTTATGACATGCCATAATTCATGCCATTTTCCAAGGTGATGGGAAAATCCCCGATTGAAGAGAATAATTAAATAGGAAAAGAAGAGGCTTACAAATTGAATCAGCGGTTCCTTTAAGCATGTGATGACTAATAGTGTCACTTCCGCTAGCTTTGCCTAATTTTGAATTTTTTAATATGTCCTTAACGTCTTGTTCGGAAATCTCAATATTGGAGAGTGATGAATTTGTACGCCGAGTAATTTGTGGGACATTATTTCCACTATCATCGAGAGAAGAAATTGAACAGAAAAACTGGTTTAATAAATTGGCTTTACTCTTATCGTCATACACATATTCGTGAGATTAGTATCAAACAAAGGGGGTATAGAATAGTCGGACTTGGACCCTTTCATTATTTTTTTAATGAGGGACCAGTAATCTTTGGAATCGGTTACAGATATTGAGTCAATTATTTCGTTGGCACTTAAATAAAATTGTTCGCGGGCATATTTAATCATATTATTTACTCTGTTACGGTGGTCTTTGTACTTTTGCCGATGATAATTGGACGTCGAATTTTTAGCTTTTGCATGCAATCGATCACGAACTCTCAATTCTTTTTTTATTTCAGTATTGAAGCACGGTTTATCTTTCAGTTTGATCGAGACTGTCCTGGAGGGTATACACTGGTTGACAAATTCCCAAAAAGTATCCGTAAATTTTATGACCATTGAGTCTATATCTTGGCAACAATTGAGAGTTGTTTGCCAATCAAAGTCGTTTATATTATTATTCAGTTTATCAAAAAAAAGTCTGCTCGTTTGTATAACCAGACCTTTCGTGTTGTAGACTTGTTTATATAATAAGGTACTTTGAAATGAGCCAATGTTACATCGTGATTGCTCACACTTCTATCTATCGGTATGACTTCTGCATCTATAATTAAGTTTGCATTAAAAACAAGGATAGGATCTAAGAGAGTATTATTTCTAGTTGGTTCCTTGATAACATTAATAATATTGTAAGACTTAATTATATCATTTAAGTGGTTATCTGAATCCGAAAGAAGGTCTATATTTAGATCTCCAGTGATAACTATATTTTCTGTATAATTATATGCCTGTTCTATTGAGTATTCAAACATATCCCACAGGTCACTTCCACTCCTTGGAGGCCTATAAATTGCACAGAGTAAGAATTTAAAATTTGGACCCATTATTTCTAACCAAATCAATTCACCATTTGGAAATTCAAGATCAAGTCTTCATGTTGCATGAACTTTTTCTGAGACCATTATAAGAACACCCCCTCCATGACAGTTTCGGTCATTTCTAAATATAAGCGGAAATCCATCTATGGTAATATCTTCATTTTTTACGTCATTATCTAAATGTGTTTCAGTAATACATATGACAGAGGATTCAGATGCAATATCTTTGATATTTGGTGTTTTATTTCTGACACTTCTGGCATTCAAATGGAAAATAGATATTTCAAACTCATTTTGACCTGGGTTAGGATGAACATCATTGTCAGTAATTAACAATGTCATCAATAAGAAAGTATAGCAAATATTTTGATTGAAAGGTGACATTAGTGCCTTAACAAGACTTATGACCATACTTACTACAAATTTTACTTTAAAATACAAATTAAACTTGAACATGTTAAATAATGGCATATAAAACAAACATCTTTTACATAAATTTGAATATGCACATATATAAAAAAGACCTACTGCAGCTCTATACATAACTAAATCATTACCCATTGTCCAAAGTTTGATACATAAATGCATTTATGGAGCAGTAGGCTTCAGGCCTTGGTTCAAGGTGTATGCTAGTGATGAAAGTATAAGTGATAAAATTACATTGAATTAAAGCAAGATTATGGTATCTAAAACAAAACATATACACAAAATACAAAATAACATAAATATATTGAACAATGTCGTTTTCCAAAGGTGTAATAAATATTTTGCATTCTAGTGCAAAAATGTAGAATGCACCGATTATAATGAAACAAAGCATCAGTGAGATACTGATTAGTGCCTACAACATATTTTTCTAACATTCACCAATATTAGAGATCAGAATTTAGCTATACAATAAATACTAAAGGACAAGTCTGAAATTTGTCTTAATATTCAGTATGCAGTTCATTAAGATGATCCATACGTCTATTTTGTCTATTTGTCTGGATTTATACTTAATATAAGAAAATTTATATTTATATATACACACTGATAAACATTTGTGGACGAGAGAGAAAAAATTGGATATTAAGTATGTAGTTCCTTTAGATGCCCCCTATACGTCTATTTTGATGTACAAGATAACGGGTTCACCCGGGTATGATACTAAATTTATCGCAAGTGTGAATACTGAAACGCAAATCATATATCACTGGTCTACGTATTGTTTATATAGTGTATAAATGCATACACGTACACACATTTGTGTGTTAATAGATACATACAGTTAAAGAATATATAAGAGTGTGTTCCTTGATAAGGCCCCTTTCATTTTATTTTGGTTGGTGTTTTATTTATAGGACAAACAGGTTTTTCTGGTTTAATACAGGTCACTGTTTGTAAACAAATTTGATAGTAGGGAGAAAATAAAGCAAAAACATTTTTGGATTATTTGGTTATGAAAATGAAGAAAAAATTAAATGCAATAAAAGAAATGTAACAAGTTAAGGCAAGAAATCAATGTCATGTTAATTATTTTATAACACAAAGAATATTTTTATTCAGTACAAACAGAAAAGGATTTAAATAACACTGGCATCATCCAAGCTTTTGATTAGGACTTTTTCAGAGTTTTCCCTTTTTTTCACAAATAGTCTGCCATCATTTGTCCAGAATGAATGGAGTTCTTTTGGCCTTTTTCCTGATAGCCAATTGTCTAATTATTGCTTGTCTTGACTTGGTCAAGTCTCTGTTAAAAAAAATATCAGGGCTGTCCTGGTTAAGTCTCTGTCCTTCAAATATTTCTTCCTTCTGTAAATATTGTTTTTCACCTTCCAGTTCCTAAGTCTACATATAATCTGACCTTTGCCTTCCCTAATTTCGCCTATGATATGTGATCTACTGATGTCATCCTCAGTTAAACAACTATTTGGTCAGTTTTTGGAATGTCATCTTTGCTCACAGGAACACTATGGAACCTTAAGGAATTTCGACGCCCATACTGCTCTAATTCTTCATTTTTCCCATTCAATTTTTTTATTTCTTGTATGAGTTCTTTATTTGTTTCAGCAAGTTCTTCTTGATTTTTTTTCTACTACTAACAATCTATTTTCTTTTTCAGTTAGTCTAGAAGCAAGATTTTTATTTTCAGCTTCCAAATTGTTCATTTTGGTAAATAATTTTGAGGTCTTGCTCCCTTATAAGTTTCTGAAGTGGATCCACTGCTTCTTTCACAGCATTGGTTATTGCCCCTGTTATTTCATTTTTGATCTCGTCTTTGAGTGACTCACTGACTGACCGTACGATCTCTGGCACAATAGCATCGAGTACGCTCTCCTTTTTCAATGTATTTTCAATTAAACTGGTTATATTAAAAGAACGGCCCTGAGTTTTAAAAGTAACTTGTTCGGCAGTTTTGGGGTCTCGTTTCAGAGAATGCGATCTTGGTCTAGAATGAGGAGGCTTCATTTCTTCCGAAGAAGAATTTGATAACTGTCTTTTACGTGACGAACTACGACCTCTAACAGTGTTATTACTTTCAGGTTTATTGTTAGGTATACTGTCAGTACTTGTGGTGGCCTCCGGTTGGGACGAGTCCTCCATTTTGGTTGTTTACAAAATAATATATCAACGGCAAAGTATCAATAAATACGTTATGTTTATATAAATGCTGAAGCAGATTATTCAAAACAGTCACCAGATATGTAAAGTTTCTGCTTACATCAGTTGAAGGTGTCAACACGCATAGAAATAACACTTATGGCACAAAATTCCCTGCTACTTTTTACCTACGTTATAATGCTTGCCGCCATGTTAAAGGGGCATAAGTCCAGAACCCCTTGGACCTCTGAGCCAAAAATCTAACTTGACCTGAGTTTTGTGGTAAACAAGTTACATACCAAGTTTGAAGACCTTGTATTATTTTGTTCACAAGTTATCAGTCGGAAACCTTCGGGGGACGGACAGACGGAAGGACAGGCAGACAGACAGACAGAGGGGCGGACGGACACACGACTGAGGGTATCACATAATACCTCGCCACTTCGTGTGGCGGGGTATAAAAACAATTGTAACGAAATGAACACTTCAAAAAACAAATGAACACTTCAAAAAACAAACATAGGTACAATTGTTAAAGGTCTCAATTATAAACAAAGGCAGAACATTTGTCGAACAAATTGTGCTTGCCCAAGCGAAATTATCTATCGGTATACTATCTTTATTTTCATACTATAATTCAAAGAAACGTGTTTATGCAGAAATTAAGATTCTCTTCAAGCAGTCTTCTATAGGTGATACTTGTAAGGACAGTTTGTTTTTCAGATTTGTCAAAAAGTGTGCCATTTTCTTCAGTTCTTACTTAGTGGCTATGACTTTAATACAGGAACTAAGATTAAAACTATAAAAATGTAAATGCTGTCATAAATTTTAAAACAAACACCTATATGCCAAACAAGGCATTCAAGTTTTATCAAAATTCGCAATATCACTATTTTTAGCGTCAATCTTTGATATCAAACCATTACCATCCACACCGATGCCGTTTAATATCGTCTGTTCAAGTTACATCACTTTGTGTTTCATTATTCCAAGCTATCTTCTAGCGCCAACATGGCGTCAATGTTAATTGCACAGTCCAACACAATATCATGTCATTATTACAGCAACCGAAAAACTACAAGTATAGAATTTTCAAACACAAGTTGAAATTAATGACAGCTTAGGTGAGAATTCACATCATTTTAGTCTGTTTGATATGTAAATTACTACCTGTGTCTGAATACCAACGTAAAACAGAAGATAATAAACATAATGTACATATGTAAATCGCTATCAACTATTTATGTATGTAACGTGTATCTGTTTTCGCATTATGATCCTATTAACGAGTTGAAAGGTCATACCATCATGGATGTTGTCCTGCTGTACCACAACTTCACAGCTCCCAGTAGATATCCTTCTATTATATCTCTCCATTTGGCGACTCCCTAATAACAGGTTTCAAATTGCCCTACTCAAATTTGACGTTTTTTCGTTGATGAATAGGTGTTTAATTCATCAGGTGCCTGGTAGTTTTGACAATGGACAAACAAAAGGATTTGATAGTACTCTTCATAAACATATCATCATTCAGAACTATACACCACTTGAACACTATATGTAAGTTGTAGAAGGTGTTTCAATAGAACTAAGAGCGTCGTGCGGATTTTTAATATAATTATAGTGTAAATGATACATTGCTTAAAATCGTAACTAAACACTAATATTATTCTGATGGGGTATTTAAAATAGAAAAAAACAAAATTACAGTGTTTATTTCTGACAAAACATATGTTATGGACAAAATCGATGACAGTAGTTATTAAATACAGTATATTCTATTTCTTCTATTTCGGCTGAGTTTCCCGTTGTGTGACATTAAAATGAGAACATTTGTACAGAAAGTTTAATTTTAAAATTGATTTTACTCCGCTTAGAATTATCAAAGAATTAACAGAAGTGAAGGTAATAAGAGTATTGAGTAAATGTTTTAAGACTCAAATTAATACAGTTCGATGTAAAACAGAGCCTTTCATTATATGGTATTTAGCGTTGTAAACTACAATTCAAGATATTTGCCATTCTGGTTTATAACTTATGCACAAGTCGTGTCAATGCCTTTATTGGTAAGCTATTAACGCGAGAAAGTATCACAGGCGTAGTCATTCATTACTTCGATGCCGCTGCGAAAGCCAACCATTTGAAAATTAACAATATCTTAAGATTAAAACTTCCATAAATCTCAGGAAATATCTGTTCTCAGCTGATATTATTGTTACTTGTGATTATTTGCCCACCATCAACTCTTTCACATGTTTTGATTTTTGCTTTTGTTGTTCCAAATATTTATATCTGCTCTAAAAAGACACATTTTGAAGAAATGGTCATCAGAAGAACGCTAGTTTAATAAATTAAAGTTTGAGCATCTTTAGTTTTGTTTTATAATTGGATATACTTTATATATATATATATATATA
>MJUU01018916.1:120717-166900 GCA_002080025.1 Modiolus philippinarum
TCCCCGAAAATCAAATGGTCGTCCCCTAAGCCGCGCTTGTGGTCTTTGTCCATATTCTTCTATTTTTCTGCTAACGAAATTCGTTTTTTCGACGAATTTCACAGAAGCTTTGCCATCTGTACTAATAAAATCTTGAAAAAAAATCGTTTCAATTCAGTTCGCAAGACGACTGGGAGGTAAATGAGTTGCAGTTTAAAATGATGTTGTCAGTCAAAACACATGGAAAAAATACGGGACTTCCAGGTTCAACATGGTTTTTACATTTAGAAAATGTGCGTAGCTATGAAAAGATAATATGAATTATATAAATAAATGGTTTGCGAAACCTAAAACGTTTCAGATGCGATAGAATCGTGTGAACGTAATGCGTTTTCGAAACGTTTCGTAAAACGTTTCAGAACAGCGGTGTGAACGTAATCGATTTCTAAAACGTATTAAACTAAAACGTTTTATTAGAAACGTATCAGATAATGCATTACGTGTGAACGCGGCATAACAATCAATTACAATCTTAATATATTTAAAGCACGCGTTATATTTGTTTTTTTTTTTGCAAACTTACATTTAGCATCAATAAAAAATTCCTCAATTAATGATATATTAATGTGGATTTCCTTTAGTTTATTCGTATTTGGGAGGAATGTGAGGAAACAAAACATACAAATTTTGCGTCAAATATTCGGCGTTTTATTAATAATCTAAAGAAAAGGAAGACTCATTCAAGGCTGCAATATATACAAATTATTAAAAGATTTCATATGACTCTATGTTTCGCCAAGCCAAAAACTTATTCAAAGGTCCTACTGAGTTACGGTTCCTGAGCCATAGTTCAATGTGTGGTTTGTTTTGCATGGAGCGGATTAAACTTAAAGACTAAATTTGTTTCACATACAATGAATTTGTACTTAATTTGTCATATATTTATGGTCTTCGTTTATTTTACAGTGATTGTCTGCATCCAGCTACGTGTGTGATAATTCATGTCAAATTCTAAATACTGACCAAACATTTGTGATCAACAGGTTGATTGTGAATATATGGGGACAGTGGAGTGTGATTTTTGGAGAGTTTATTTTTTAATCTATTTTTATATCATCATTCGATCAGATGTACCATGAAAGACAAAGACGTCTTTTTAAAAAGCGTATCGTTCAACAACATCATCTAACTTTCATTTTCATATCATATCTATATATAGCAATTTTATATAATTAATCATAAACAAAACATAACAAATATTTCTTCACTTCTTCATAGATCTGATATAACCGGATTTGACTCAGCCATGGATTGACTCACTGATAGTGTGAAGGATGCCGCTAGCGGAGCAGGACATGCTTACCCATCCTGAGCAACTGATGTCACTCCCGGTTTTTATGGTAGTTCACACCGTCATCACTTTAGTTTTGCGTGTTGTCTTGTATATCATACTGTAAAATTTTAGTTTTATCCTCGTCAGTGATGTTTGTGCTACCGATTTGTCTTTGTAATTGTTTGAATAGTATTATAAAGAATAACCAAGATTTTAAAAATTTTACCATGGTACTGTTTCAGGGTTAGAGAAGTAACATGTGCCATTTTGTCTAAGTGTTAGCAAATGACATTAACCAATCCGCTACAAAACAGATATTTCAGAACAATACATTCGTACTGATAGTGAGTGGGTGTCGCTAGCGGGGTCGGACATGCTTACCCTTCACCTGATGTCACTCCGGCCGGTGTTCATGTGAGTTCACACTATGAGTGCCTTAGTTCTTAATGTTATTCTTTTAATTTCCGTACTTTATAGCTGTCTCACGTCCTTGTTTTGTCCTTGTTTTTCTCTGTTGCACTTTTTGCCTTGTCTTTGGACTTCGTATCGATTTTTGCGGTCATCGCTTCCCGTGTTCCTTCGATATTTTACTGCTGTTGTTTAAAAAAAAACAACAACAAAAAAAAAAAAAAAATAAAGTTAAAATTTTATGAAGCTTTATTTTATTAACGGGGTATGTATAAAGATAAATTTTATAATGAAGCTGGTTGGTAAACATTATTATTGGTGGATACGATATTGAACCTGTCTGAAAATAGTGTTGTTTGCACTATTACTTCAATAATATGTAGATGAAACATAGGATATATCTTAGTGTCTAATATTTGCATAGAGAAGAATTTCTAGAACAAAAATATGAATTGAAAACAACAATCAAAACTGCTTGTGGTTGTCCCATGGAATATTGCCAATGAGCAGAAGATACTTTTTCATCTGGTCTAAAAAATGAAAAATTCTATATTTTTGTGGTAAATTCGGGCCGTTATAAATCCTTTACAGCCTTTGATATTTTGCTAAAGATCTGAACTTATTGTTACCATACTCAGTCTTGAAAAACAACATTTGATTGATAAGAAAGTATATAGTAAGGTCCCTTTCAAGATATGTGTATTTTATTTCATCCTTTTTATCTTTAATATTTATAGTCGATCATTCAATTATTAAATGCAATTAACAAAAGCGAAGAACTCCGACAAATGTTGCCAAACTTATTGTATATAAATATCGCAAAACAAAAAGTTTTCAAATAATTATCTTTTCACATGATAAGGTAAGTGAGAACCGAACCGTCAGTCTAAAAAGAACAATCCAAGGACAATGGCAACGTCGGAAAAACAAAAAAACGAAGACATAACATGGGCATGACACAGAAAAGAAAATGAAGACACGCACATATACAAAAATGAACAACACGGACCCAATAAAAACCATGGGTGAGATCAGGTGCACCGGTAGAGTAAGCATCTCCTGCTTCTTATAAGACACCCGCCGTGTTGAACATGTCAACTCCGGTAGTAAAGTCAAATCCGGTAGAGGAAAAACAAACTTTACTGGCAAAGAGAAAGATCTGTTGTCATCTGGGAAACAGATATCTCATAGCGGTCCACAAGATCGTGATGTCGACCGTAAAACTTCTGTAGTGATGACCTCAAGTTATGGGCAACATACCCTTGCTTAAGTAGCCTATTTGTAAGCAACCGAGCTCTATCAAGGTAGTCACTGTATCGACCACAGGCCCTTGAGTAGCGAATGAGTTGGGAGATGTAAACTCCGTATGCTGGTGCTTTTGGAATGTTGCTACAAAGAAAGGGAAAGTTGACTATTGGAAAAGTGAAGTCATCACATTAAAGATAAGAATAGGAGTATGATCAGGTTTTCCAGAGTGTGCATCTATCATTTTCTAATTATTACAAAATTTTTACATGGAATATCTCCCTCATGCATAGCTCTGTCCTTGGCTGAATTTTGGCTTCCCTATTTTTATCCTTTTGGTTTATGTTCTCTTTCAGAATTTTCACGTTTTTCCGATTAATGGACTTCCAAATGTTTTGGCTTGATCTGCACTGATGAGACATAAGTTGTCGAAATGTGCATATGCAGAAATAAATTAACAGTAACTTCGGTATTTTATTATTTATTACCACTGGGCCGATGTCTCTTCTGGTGGACTGTTAGTCCCCGAGGGTATTCACCAATCCAGTAGTCAGTACTTCCGTGCTGACCCGAAAACCGATTTTATAAAAAAAAAAACTTGCAATATCTAAATTTTACAAAAATTTGTTGAAACTAAGGAGTATTTCCCTCATGCATAGCTCTGTCTTTAACTGAATTTTGGCTTCCCTATTTTTATCCTTTTAGTTTTCGCCAACCCAGTAGTCAGTACTTCCGTGCTGACCCGAAAACCGATTTTATAAAAACTTGCAATATCTAAATTTTACAAAAAATTGTTTAAAACTAAGGAGTATCTCCCTCATTCATAGCTCTGTCCTTAGCTGAATTTTGGCTTCCCTATTTTTATCCTTTTGCTTTTATGTTCTCTATCAGAATTTTCACGTTTTTCGGTAAATGGACTTCAAAATGATTGGCTTGATCTGCACTGATGAGACATAAGTTGTCGAAATGCGCATATGCAGAAAATAAATTAACAGTAACTTCGGTATTTTATTTTACAAAAATGATAAATGTATAAATATCGTTTCAAAATGACTTAATCATGAATTTTATTTCACTTATTCAAGTACCTCTGTAAAATCATTTCAAGATGAAACTACTGTCATGTTTATGACTTTACAAGATAAATAATTTATACCTTAATGAACTTAATTTAAAAAAGTTTTGTGGTAAAAAATGAATAGCAGTTTGACATAAGTAGTTTTAGTCCGGTAAAAGTGATAAATCAACAAGGCGTGCTCAGTTAAACAACTTAACTGTTTTTTATTAATAATGTTAAAAATCCTTTTATTAAGCCCATATACCATTACCCTATAATTATTATCATACTTTTGCTCTTTTCTATAACGATATTCAATTTCATGTTTAGATTTTTATCTTCAAACTATGCTTATCTATCAGACTGGGTGTACAAACAAAGTAAAGCTACTTAAGACACCGTTGGTCTTCTTGTTAATACTATAGCATACAAAAGTGTGGTCAACACCAAATAGCCAGTCAATAAACAGACAAAACAACTACGCCAAACTACAATTTAAATCGAACAAATTGATAGTGTATTATCTTGTGGGTATTACCGCCGACACATTGAAGCGGGCTGTATTTGTATAAAGTCGTAAACATTGTTGTCAAACGACTATTAATCATAGAAAATGTCTAAACATTTCACCATGTTTAGTCACAGTAATAAGCTAGAGAGAAAACAAAGTAGATATCCGTGTACAAAAAACGTATGACCCTTGATTTTATCATGATCAAATATAAAATTCTAAATTTTCACTTGTACGGTAATCATTCTCCGATTTGTGACAGAGATTTCATTTCAGATTCATTGAAATCTAATGTTCTTGCTGTTTCAAAAACAAGCAACGTTTTGTTTCCATTTTGCCCTGTGATTGGCTATCTTAATATTTACAAACTAAAATGACTCTTTTTAACAAAAACCGTACTAAAAATGTCTTACTGAATCAGTAGAAGTTTTGTCTTGCATTCCTCACTTCATACAGAAATATTTTCTTTGACTTCTGTCTATATAAATGTCATGACCTGTAAATAAAAAGTTTATTGTGATTAGTGCAGCATTTATATTTGATTATATTGATGGATCAGTGATTTTGTCTGTGGTGTCGTCAGTAGGATATCAATTGAATTAATTACAATGTTCCTTGAATTCACAAAAATTTAAGTTTGAACAATTTTTGTTTTTTTTTACGAAATCGTTGTTCTATTGCTTTGTTTTACAAATGAATTTGTATACTCTTGTTTCATGTGCATTAACTCCATAACCTTTCATTGTTAATTACAGGTTTTGGTACCCATAAACCGGTTTAACCCTACCGCTAGCTCTTGCTAATGCCGGTACCAAGTCTGGCTATCCCGAGTTCCTTTTGTTGTCCATGTTAGTCTTTTGCCTTTTTTTGTTTTTATTGTGCAATTCCCTGGTAGATTGTGGCATGTGATTGTAATTTTCTGCCATTGTAAGTATTCCTGTTATTTTTACTACATTAATTAACTTTCCCTTTCTTGTGGTACCACCCAATATGACTTTATTCGAGAGAAGCTTATTCCACTTGTGCACTATGTCACCTAATTTAGTGAATATAGTACATGAGAGAACCACACAAAATTATTTATGGAGAGAAATTTTTAATCTCTGCAAAAATAAATCGTAAGGGTAATAGGTAAAATAAACCAAAAACAACAAACATAAAAAATGAAACAAACATAAAAAGATGCTCTAAATGACGAAATTCAGTTATCGTTTCGGGGAACATAAACAAAGGGTCCACGATGCTAAAATACTACCTTATCGGGGATCAATTTAGACAGGTGAACCATTCAAGTAACTCACCTTTCACAAACTTGTTCAGGTGAAAACCAACGTCAATTCCACAGACATAGTATAATTAATCTTCTTTGAATGTCCTTCCATTTTGCATGAATGTTGAACTTTAAACCTCTTCATTCTTTCCTAGTTTCATAAATGTTTTCCTTTACTAAACCGTATTTGTCACCTTCCACAAAAGTTTTAGATCAAATATAGTTTTGTCTTACTTTCATGATCGATGGATGTCTTATCTATTTCTCCATCGGTCAGAAATAAAGATTTTCTTTTAATTATTTGAATATCATTTCATGTAAGTTAGTTTGTTCTCACTTGATTGGGCTTGGAACAAGGTCTAATGACTTAATACCGAAGTTACAGTGAATTTAATTTTTGCATATGCGCATTCGACAACTTATGTCTCTGCAAAAGCAGATAACATCTAAACTTTTGGAAGACCATATAAACTCAAAGACGTTTAAAATCTGATAGAGAACAAATAACCACTATGATCTAAATATAAAGCCAAAATTCAGCTAACGACAGAGCTTTGCATGAGGGAGATACTCCTTAGTTTTCAACAAAATTTACAAAAATTTAGATATTGTAAGGTTCCAAATAGAATCGACTTTCGGGTCAGCACCAAAGTACTGACTACTCCTCGAGGACTAACAGTCCACAAGCAGAGGCATCGACCCAGTGGTAACAAATGACTAAATACCGAAATTACTGGGAATTTAATTTCCGCATATGCGCATTTCGACAACTTATGTCTCTTCAGTGCAGATAAAATATAAACTTTTGGAAGAGCGTAAACTCAAAGACGTTTAGAAACTGTTCGAGAACAAATAACCAATTTGATCTAAATGTAAAGACAAATCAGTTAAGGACAGAGCTTTGCATGAGGGAGATACTCCTTAGTTTTCAACAAAATTTACAAGAATTTAGATATTGTAAGGTTCCAAATAGAATCTAAGAGTAGCACTTCTTGTTTGTATATATGCTTTTTGATGTTTGTCATATAAAGTAATGTCATGTAATGTAATGTAATATGTTGGTGTTTACTTATTATCCCCGCACTTTTCTGAAGAAAATGCGGGGATATTGTTTTGGTACCGTCCGTCCGTCCGCCTGTCCGTCTGCCCGTTAGATGGACCTTGTCAGTGGAACTCCTTCCTCATTTTTGAATTTATGGATTTAATTTTTTTATAGAATTTTTGTTGCATATAGTCTTCAGATGCGCAATAAGTTTTCGGATTTTTGATATTGTTCTTGGTGCAAACAAGAGGCCCCAAGATGTCGAATTGACACATGTGAGCTTGTCAGTGGAACTCCTCCTACATTTTTGAATTTATGGATTTAATTTTATTATAGAAGTGTTGCATATAGTCTGCAGATGCGCAATAAGCTTTCGGATTTTTTATATTGGTCTTGGTGCAAACAAGAGGCTCCATGATGTCAATCTTGCCACATGTCAGCTTGTCAGGGGAACTCCTCCTACATTTGTTTATTTCTGGATTTAATTTTGTAATAGAATTGTTGCATGTAGTCTGCAGATGTGTAATAAGCTTTCGGATTTTTGTTAGTGGTCTTGGTACAAAAAAGAGGCCCAAGATGTCAATTTTGACACATGTGAGCTTGTCAGTGGAATTCTGTTTTCTGAGTCAAACAGGGAATTGCGCGGATGGCCATCATTTCTGATGGCACCACTTCTAGTTTTCTGTATTAATGATTGTTATTTTGTAAAATCTACATTAATTGAGGAAATAAATACAATCAATAAAACAAACATACTGTAAAACTATTTGTGCCCAAATGACATAAATCACTAGTGAATATTACAAAAATCGAAGGATTTATTGAAAAATCTTAAATCCCGTTCATTTTTTCAGATACTCTAAAACGATTTAATTTTTCCATACCGTATACCACGCTTCCTCAGGATAAACTAAAATCATGAATCAAAAGTATCATTATAAAAGCCTTTGCTGATTAAAGAACAATGTTGTATCAGGTTATCAATTTACATTTTTTTTTCAAAACCAATTTAAAAGGAAAAGAATGCTACGATGAAAAACGGGTGTGCAGAATGCTTTATTTTCTAATTGGTAATATATTTGTCAAATTTCAGAAGCACTTTATATCAACAGCAGGTTGGTATACCAATGGGCAATAATTCTGCTCCTCTACTCGCGGACTAAACAACGAAAGGATATGGAGTAAATGCACATGAGACAAAGTCTCTACACCTATCAATGGAAGTCTGAATTTCTTTATGGTCTCGTAAAAAATCATTAAATAAAAGATGGTAGATACTTCAATCTCACTTATAGATATATTGCTATGCTAAATGGATCCCTTTAATATAGAACTTAAGATAAAGGTAACGACAGAAACCACTAGATTTACATCTTTTTGGACTTACATCTCGAATTTGACGAATATGGTCATCTCAGTACTTAAATGTACGACAAAAGGGTCGATGTTAATTTCAAAATCATCAATTTCCCCAATATGGACAATAATATTCCAGTTTCTCCTACTTACTGGGTGTAAGTTTCACAATTGATTCGTTACGCAAGAGGTAGCAAAATTAATACAGACTTTCTCATTAGACATGCATAGTTATCTCTTTAACCGGCTTCTTAAGCAAGGCTTCAAATCATTCTGTCTATTACCATCATTAAAAAAGCTCTTCTCTTATGAAAAACTTGAAGTATCTGTCCGAACTCTGATTCAATATTCTTTTTTTACTTAATACTGAGATGATCTTTTCTTTTAATTGTCTGCGACCTTTCAATAGAAAATGCTGTTAAGATGCTACGGGACACTATCGCAATGGAAGGGGGTTTTGATCGCCACAAAACTGGTGTAACCCGCCATTTCTTTTGAAATGCCTTTAATAAGTCAGGACCATTGCAGTCAACCATTTGTAAGGTGGTTTTCTACCTGATTTGTCTTTTTGTCTCGTGTACTTCTGCTCTTGTCAATTAACCCTATTTGGTAATTGTGTTATTACCCCCATTTATTATGGTCTCTATAATCGTAAATTGACTTGGCCATTTATCAAGTTTTTTCGCTGCTTTCTCTGAAAATTTCATGCGTAAAAAGTAAAATTTAAGTTTTTCTTCTTTCCATATAAAGCAGCAATCAAAATGCTAAATTTAACTGGTACAACGGTAAATTTTGTTGTGCCATAGACGTGTTTCAAGAAGTAACCCCTCATCAGCAGAATTAAATTCAAATCATGTGAAAGACCATAATTACAAAAGGCAGAAAGAATCACTTATTCTAAAACATATCGAAATCGGAAGCCAAATCTAGTACCAAGGACATCCAACGAGCACAATACAATGAGGCCAGAGATACAAATCAGAAAAAAATATATAGTACTAGTATTACAAATGATGATACTTACAATATATTACATATAGGCTGCATATCAATATTTTTTATTTAAATAAATAGTGTTACTTTCAAAACGTTGGAACTAATTGTCTAATAAAAACCAAAATAGCCACTCATTTCTTTGATATACTGTAGTTACAACGATAATCAAAATTGCTTGAAAATGATGACTCTAATTTTTTGTCTTGCAAACTTTTTGAAATAGCTAGTCAATTAAGATTTTTTTCCTAAGATGGCATACTGAAGAACTTTTATTCAGAGACTGGTATTGTTAATTTGAAAAGTTTGCGCTTCCCGGGTAGACCACTAAACTTTTTCTAAAATTTTACAAATTCAGACATGTTGAAAATGGTTTACTAAGCGAAGACTGTAGAACAGCCAGACTATGCAACTGCTGTTAATGATGTAATAATACCCTGCGATATTCTTGTCACAAACTAAAGTTATATTTGATACCGTGCGATGTTGGGCGTAGGACATTTGCGCCGATTTTATGAATTTGAATTTTTTCATTTGCGCCGATTTCATATATTCATTTGGGCCGATTTTATTTTTTCATTTGTGTCGATTTTTTGTTTCATATGACACACAGTAAGTTACGTGTACTATGCATTAAAAGAAGATAGGTTGGTTAAATCTTGAAAAAAAAACAAGGTTAAAATGCCGAAAATGTAACCTTATCTAAAATATATTTCTGGTATAAGTTTTATACTTTGATTGCCTTTATTTTTGAAATGCCAATTTTTTTTGAAAATTCCAAGATAAAATGTAGAGGTTCAAAGTTAAAAGTTCAGATTAAAGATGAATAAATAACTATGAAAGACTTATATTTAATAATTCTACAATACATTTAAGATACTGGTTGAATCTGACTACAAACTGAAGTATGGTACTGTACCTTACTGATACCAATGTATCAGTAAGTCTACTACAGATTCTGTTTGTATAACTATGTACTTACCAAAACAGCTGGGTTTATATTTTTTATTCCGTTATTATTACCTTTCGGGCTTTATTTTAATCCTTACAGAGATTTTGGCGTAAGCACTTTTTAAAATTTCAGCAGAAGAGTTTGAACAACTGGAAAAATTACCTGTATTTGACACGAAATTTACAAGTAAAAATCGATGCGAATGAAAAAAAATCAGTTCAAATGAAAAAAATCGCCGCAAATGACAGAAAAAATTGGCGCAAATGAAATTAAATTCGATGCAAAGGCAAATGTGATGTTCTTATTACAAATTAGAGATATATTTGATGAAAAATTACAATTTTACAATGAAAAAAAGGGTTTCCGTGTATGTTTTCAAAAATAATTTATTCCGGAAATCTAAACATTTCTACTGAGCATACCACCTTGGAGTCGTGGGGTGAGAGACGAGTGTAATGCTGTTTTAACGTAAAATGTTAAAGTAATATCTGGGTAAATAGTTCATTTGGCTATCTCCCCTTTTCAGAAATTGTTTTTCAAAATATCATATCGCCTCACAAATTATATGCAACTTTTTGGATAAAGGGACAGATATTACATATGTTCACTGTGAATGAAATTTATATGTAAAAAACAGAAAACATCAAATAATCACGGGGCATAACCTTTACGTCAAGATTAGGCTCGGAGTGTCCCAAATACGCCTTTATTTGCTCGGAATTTCAAAATCTATTACAAAAATCTGCATTTTATCGAAATTTAACAAACCTTGTGCAAAATTGAAAATACCCATTCGGAAGTCAACTATAAGACTGAAAAGGTTGTGCATGAACAATTATTCAACCGACACTAGTATATGAGTTTACCTTGCATAACATATGAGTATTTTGATGCTTGTTTGCGGACTACGTGTACATACCGAAAATAATACACAGAATACAGCTTGTGGTAATTTTTGTCTCTTTTGAATACAATTTTTATACATTTCAATTAATATAAGTCTTTATGGAGTCGTTTCGTTTTAAACTTCAATGTAGTTGTGTTTTGATAGGACAAGTACAATAACTATGGATGCAGCTCGTACAAGACAAAAACGGAGGAGTCGGACCCAATTGAGCATATATAAGTAAAAAATTTAAGAAAGGGAAGAAAATACCGAAGGACAATCCAGGACTCATGAAATCCATAAGACAAAGACAAAATCAGTACTGTCAACAAAACAGAGACTACAATAAACACAGACACACAACTGTATGATCAAATTGAGCAACACAGACCCAAGAGTACTTCTAAGTAATTGAGTAATCGAAGTTAGCAGCTAATTAGCTACCCGCCATCTTGCCCATAAACAGAAAGTCACGCCAGGTACAACAGTCACAATCGAGTAAATGTGAAACGAATTAGACTCAGGAAAAATTCCTGATTTCACATCGGAAATAAACTTCCAGTCACGATCTATCAGCTTATGGTGACGACCAAAGAACTTTATCAGTGACGACTTCAACTGCGAAACAACATATCTTTGACTGAGAAATTTGATAGTCAGTCGTTGGACTCTGCAGCGAAAATCATAGTACTGTTAACAAGCCCGGGAATAACGTATAAGTTGTGAAATATATACGTCAAACGCTGGGGGCAGACGGAATGTTACTCGACAGGAAAGGAAAGTTGACAATTGGATAGATAAAATCATCTAGCTTGTCATAAACCTTAGTGTAAAGTTTCCCTCCAAAGTCAATTTCAAGGTTAAGTTCAAGATAAGAAGCCAATTTGGGAGTATTTGTGGTATGCTTAGTGTCTAACTCATCTGGATTGATCAAACTCATCTGGATTGATCAGATGAAGGTAGCCACCGAAACGAAAATTGTTCAATGACAAAACATCATCTATGTTCGGAAGCTGTAATTGAAAGATTTTGCTATTTTTTTGCCCTTTTTTTCATCAGTCCATCAAGAAAATCTTCATAGGAGTACAAAAAAGGTCCGCCAGAAGAGGTGCACAATTCGTAACCCATTGGGATGCCGACCGTCTATTGAAACAGTCGTCCTCCAAAATGGACAAAAATGTTATCGATAAGAAAGTCCAACATTTTAATGATGTCTTCTTTGTTGTACCTATTTTTAGATTTATATTCCTGTCGAACAAAGTACAATTTATTACAGCCTATTACTAGATAAGTAAAACGTCTATAAGCATCACTCTTCACGAAACGACGTCGAATACTAGTAATAATTGAAAGGTTTGCTTACAGTTGTTCATGAAGTACCATGGTGTACAGAGTGGAAAAAAAAGTCGTATTGCTTTTAGGATAATGATCTGGATTTCAGAATATCTATTAGATCTTTCGAATTTTTCAATATCCACATTTGGTTAACACCACTCGTTACGGTAGCAAAACTACTATCACAGTATTTCCGAAGGCCAATTTACACAGCAGATAAGAGTGGAGATTGATTTGGTAGTTATGAAAGCTTATTTTGGTCACATTTTGTGGTGCCACATAAAAAAAAATCAACACAAATCGTGGCCACGAGAAACAAATCGATTCCATGAATTATCAAATTGTGTCCACGAGGTACAAATTGTTCCCACGAATTATCAAATCGTTCCCAAGAATTAACAAATCGTGGCCACGATTTGTTAATTCGTGGGAACGATTTGATAATTCGTGGGAACGATATGTATATCGTGGCCATGAATTGTTAAATCGTGGTAACGATTTGTTTCTCGTGGCCACGATTTGTGAATTCGTGGCCACAGTTTGTTTTTCGTGGCCACGAATTGTTAAATCGTGGGAACGATTTATTTATTCGTGGCCACAATTTGTTAAATCGTGAAAACGATTTGTTTCTCGTGCCCCCGATTTGTCAAATCGTGGGAACGATTTGTTTCTCGTGGCTACGATTTGTCAAATCGTGGGAACGATGTGTTTATTCGTGTACACAGTTTGTCAAATCGTGGGAACGATATGTATCTCGTGGCCACGTATGTGTTGATTTTTTTTATGTGGCACCACATAATGTGACCCAAATAAGCTTTCACAGGTAGTACATATTGCTGAACATGCAATAAAATGCTGTAAATGCAAGCAGAGAACATCACAAGATACCCCACAAACTGACATATCAAAGGAACTAATAACTGACTTTTGATTGGCAATGACCTCCTCTTTTGACAGTGTCGTTACAGTATGTGCGAGATAATCTGCAGATGAATCGATCCCCAACTCTTTACTGGGATAGCTTGCAATATTTTGCATATACAAATGGCGTTATTAGGAGCTTTATACACTAAACATGTCATGAATGGCGGACAAAGTTTCAGCTACATCAGGTCTCCTCAAAATGGAAGTAGTTTCATTCGGGTTTGGACCAATGATCTAGAAGCTTTTACACATCAATGCATTAAATCAAACTAATATTTGATACAAAGGTGCACTATAAAATGCAATGATAACAGTTCCGAAAATAAGAGTGTGTTTTTTTTTCCTGTTGCAAAATTGCTCTTTCTTTTTCCCATTGTCTGAAAGGATAACAGTATGCATCCTTTAATTTACTGGCTTGTACTAGGACGCATCAACACATTTTTTACTTGTACTCCAAAAACATTGAGCATAGACTACTTATGATATAAATCAAAATACATTTACAAATATATTTGAATACCATTTCGCTATGACTATAAGACGTATAAAATTGTTACTTTATACATATTTTAGGCCTTTAAATTGACTTCGGAAACTGTACGTGTTCTCGATTTACATTCATTATGCAAAGTAAACAAAATTTACTATTTTGAAAATGTCTTTGAATCAATAAAAGGACATATCTCCGAATGAGTGTGTTACTTTTATTGCATTTGTAGAGGAAACTATAGTTTTTCTTACCTTTTCCGGTCTTTCCGTTCTTGTTTACATTGTGTTGAGATATTCCGAGCCTAATACGAACTTGTCCGTGTCTCATCAATAGACAATATTGCGTAGAGGTTAGGCCCCATGAATAATGAATAAATGCAAGAAATTCAAAATTGCAGAATACTGTCTATCTATCTTAAAATGTTTTATATACGTCATTTCTTCTAAAATAATTGAATAAATTGGTAATTTCAAGAATCATACTTAAATAATATATCAGGTTTTATTCTGAATCAAACTAGAATCTATAGTATGATTCAGAATCCTCCTAGCACACATCAACTTAAGCAAGCACCGACGTTTTGACTACTGGGCTGGTGAATCATTGTCTCTCGGGGACTAACAGTCCATCAGCAAAGGCATCTACACAATGGTAACAATCAACTAAATATGAAAGTTTCTATAAATTTAGTTTCTTAGGATAGCCATTTCTACAACTTAAGTCTCTTTTATTCAGATCAAATAAAAATATTGAAAGACTTTAAACCAAACGATATTGAAAAACTGAAAGAAAACAAATGACCAGTAAATTAGCCAAGGACAGGGCTTTGCATGATGAATAAAAAAATACCGAAGTTACTGTTAATTTAATTTATGCATATGTGCATATCGGCAACGTATGTCTCTACAGTGCAGATCTTATCAAAACAATTGGAAATCTATATACCGAAATATGTGTAAAGCTTAAAGAGAACAAATCACAAAAAGGGGCTAAACAGTAAAGCCAAAACCAGCTAAGAACAAAGCTGTGAGAGAGGGAGATACTCCTTATTTTTCATCAAAATTTTGTTAAATTTAGACTTTGCAAGTTTTAGAAAAAAATGGTTTTGGGGCCAGCACCGAAGTACTAGCTACTATTTTTATTTTAAACATATTTTATTATCAAATACATATAATGATACATAGTATTAGACACAAGTTACACAACTTACGAGGTCTTCTCCTTTACAAATGACAAAACACAAAACACACAGTATATTACAAATAGATTTTTTTTAAAGTCAAGTATGATAAGATAGAAAGAAAAAAAATAGCATATAAATATATGGATCCAAATTGTGAAAACTGCCGCCGCCAACAACCCGCCCACAACACCTGGATATAGCGTTTAGTACATAGACAAATCTTCTTACTTCTTACATCTAAATATATCACCTTTTAGGCCACTACACCTTCGTCTCAATCTAGTATGCATTATACAAGAAAACCTAGAGCCAATATTGAGATATGCGGGAATTTTTTCAGATTCTCTGTAAATACTTTTTAGTTTGCTCTTAAATAGACTTGGAGTCAAAGACTCTCGGACGGTTTGTTCGAAACTGTTCCATAATTTTATAGTCGAAGATATATATGAATTTTGAAAAGATACAAGTCTACAAAAAGGGACGGATAAATTGTTCGCATTCCGTAAATTATAATTACTTCGTTCATTAACAGTATTGGGAAGTAAGTCATTGAGATAACTAGGTGTATTGTTATTCACAATATTGTAAAAAAGGAACAATTTTCTTTGTTTTCTTCTCGAAGCGAGTTTTTCCCACCCAGTTTCTAAATAAATTGATTCAATACTAGCTACTGGATTGATGAATACCCTCGTGGACTAACAGTCCACCTGCACAGGCATCGGCCCAGTGGTTATAAATAACAAAATACCGAAGTAACTGATAATATAGATTCTGCATATGTGCCTTTCGGCAACTTAAGTCTTTTCAGTGCAGATCTACTCAAGATATTTGGAAATCTATATACCGAAATATGTGTAAAGCTGAAAGAAAACAAATTACCAAAAAGAGCTAAATTGAAAAGCCAAAATAAGCTAAGGAAGATACTCCTTAGTTGAAAATTTATGTTATTGCCAAATAAAAATCAACACCGAAGTACTGACTACTTAGCTGGTGAAAACTCTTGGGACTAAAGGTCAACGTGTGTAGTCATCTACTAAGTGTTTATAAACAACTAAATACTACTAAAGTTACTATTAACTTACACTCTCGAGGTAGTAATTTCGATAACATAAGTCTTTAGAGCAGATCAAATCAAAACTTTTGGGAGAACTGAACGATGTATAATAACTGATGGAGAACAAATGACAATTATTATTTAAATAGAGGGTTAAAATCAGCTGAGGACATAACTTTGCACGAGGGAGCTATTGCCAGTTTCCAAATAAAGTCGGTTTACGGACCATCACCGAAGTAATGACTACTTGGCTTTTGAATACTATCAGGGACTAACAGTCAACCATCAGAAGCATAGACTTAGAGGAAATAACCAACTAAATACCAATTGGCAAGTTACTAGGAAAAATGAAAGGATATGGAGTGAATGTACATGTGACAGTTTATTTAGTTTCTGTAAATAAATCGGGATATCTCACATCTTCCTGGTAGAAATAGGATTCCAGTACAAAACAAATATCTATTTTATTTCGAAATTTAACAAATATACAGAGGAAGAAGATATTAAAATGTTGAAGTTTTTGATCGACAAAACACACGTGTACACATTGGATCTGGAGAGCTCGTTTTTCAACAGTCTATCGGATTTCCAATGGGCACAAACTACGCATCTCTTTTAGCCGGTCTGTTTCTCGATATGAGGCTGAAATCCGATGTAGCCATTTATCTATATTATTCGTTTTAAGACTGACGTCTCTGTTCTTACTTACTTGTCATTTGCAAATAAACCCTAACACTACACATGTCATAACTAGGATTGTGTCGTTCCTTTTTGATAAACCTATAACACTACATATGTAATAAAATTGGGTTGTGTTGTTTCTTTATAAGCGAAAGTACATTTGTATGCAAAATACCTATTTACCATGTTTACATTTACTGTCTTTTCTGCTTCTCTGTGTTTTTCCTTGTCATGCTGTCTCAATTTGTGTTGAATGCGAATTTTTGATTTTGGAATTTCACCCTTTCACTATTCCTGCTTCTGTAATGATTTGCCGATGCATCTCAACGTCCACATCAAAAGTTTGCCATGTGTGTCAAGTGGGGCCCTTGTTTTAACAAAACATTAGTGATGGTCAGGATTCAGGATTCGGTTGAATTATCTAAATGTATGTCATACAAGTATGGAAGATTCTAGGGCAAAGAATTAACAAGCGACTCAAATCATGTCTACGATTCCCTACATAATAAGTATTGATAATTACGTACAATGATACAGATGTATTGTTATATAGAGTTTTTTGGGGATACCTTGAAATGCCCAAAAAGAAAATAATGATAATAAAAATCCGCAATTAGGTTTATTTAGTTCATTTCCAAATGTGTAATTATTAATGATATACATGAGATGAAGAACAACAATAAAAGAAAAAAATAAAGGGATATTGAGTAAATGTACATGGGACAGAATCCCTATAAATACATGGTAAGATAAAGCAAATGGAACAACGATTTTGTTGTTGGTCTTCATCTTGCAGTCATCATGAGGTCTTCAACAAAGAGCAAACACTCCTGCCTCAAAGTAAGTCCAAAAGAATTGTTCCATTGCTTTGTTTTACTTTGTATTTGTTCAGACTTTGTCTCATGTGCATTTACTCTATATCCCTTCATTACTTATGAATGATATGTAAATGGTGGCTTTAAATGCAGTTTGTTTGTGATTCGATTTCATCAGAAAACACTCGAAATTATTTAATTATATAAAAAGACCCTTAATATGTGGAATGTGGAATAATTTATTATTATAAAAGTATATAATATGATAATAGAAAAAAGAATGGAAACGGGGAATGTGTCAAAGAGTCAACGATCCAAAGGGGAGTAATAACAACTCAAAGCCACCATAAGATCTTCAATGAACGGTAAAGAAACCCCACACCCAACGGTAAGCATTAATGCATTTTTATGCGCTAGGTAAAAAGTACAAAAAAAGCTATAATATGATAAAAGCATTAATGCATTTTAATGCGCTCGGTAAAAGTAAAAAAAAAGCTAAAATATATATTTTACACAACTGAATAAGAACGAAGAGATAAAACAAATGACAACATTCCTGGCGGTTTTTAGTTGGTGAGAACATTATTCATGCTGGTTATAAAATAATGTAGTAAAGGGTCCATACTTTAGTGTTAAGTTGAAAAAAATGTAATGTTCTAGTATATGTTCCTCAATCGACAACTTTTTTCTCTGCGAAACGAATTGCAGCAGCGGTTGTTTACGGTATCTACAAATAACACGATGACGTCATCACAAACAGTGAACGGTCATATGATACCATCAAGATATATCTAAATGGTTAGTCTAACAACAATATATTATGAACTCAGTCTAAGGAGCCTTTGAACCGAATATAGTGCAAAATACGTACTGTGCATGCGTTTATAATTATATATAAATATATAAATAGCAGTCATTTTTTTAACTTTCTTAATTACTTTCAATTGGCTACTGAACAAAAATGATGAGGCGTTTAGACATATTAATATTTGATAATATAAATGTGAAAAAAAAACAGCAATAAATTACTTCTAATTTTGTTTTTAAATATTCAGCTTCTGTAGGCTTTCTTGCATATCGAAATATGATCCTCAAAATTAAATCAATATCAATATATATGGAATATAGGAAATTTTGTTTTTGGTACGGACTTTACCACGGCCAGTATCAAGTGAGCCCGCTAGGGCGAGCTTGATGCGTTACGCGTGATAAAGTCCGTATCAAAAACAAAATTTCCTATATTTCTTTTATCGGTAATTCACAAAATGATAAACAGAACTCTAAAATAACTTGAATTAAAACTGAAGCTATTTAAGCAAAGTTAATCTATTGTTTATTGCACTAATGTAAATGCATTCTTCATTCAACGTCTTGCGCGTATGAACACGAGCTTGATGTTATATGAAAAGGATATCACCAAGTTCAAAAGATAGAAATTCCCAAATGAACAATGAAAAGATATGGAGCTTATGCATATGAAACAGGGTCTCTACAAAAACATTGTAAATCAGGCAAAGGAACCACACTTTTATTGTTATTCATTTTGAAGTCATCATGAGGCCTTCAACAAGGAGCTTAGTCAGTTCAAGATGGTCTCTAGCACCGATTAGAGCAGAGTTCACATCTAATTGTCGAACAACGCTACATCTGAGTTGATACATGGATACCAAGTGGTAAAGTGGCATAATAAACAACCAATTCTGTTGTACATTACACGTTTCAAGGAGTTTGCTCTCATCAGCAGTATTAAATGGAAAGCCATGATAATCAAGAACTACAGTACTCATTTACAAAAATATCAAAACATGTGCCCAAATTCAGCACCGATGACATCCTCTGAGTGCAATAATCTTAATAAAGTGTAATTATTTTTAAGTGATTAGAATTTTGATAAAAACAGCAAATTTTGTATAAAACGAAAGGTTAACTCTTCACTTGAGACATATCTTACTGCTGGACAGTTGAATACCCACGAAACCCCTGGTCCACACTCACTGACATTGACCCAGTGATTTCAAAATACAAAATATACCCAAGTAAATATATCGCAGCCATTCAAGTCTGTCGACAAAAAAAACAATTTAATTTTTAACTACCACTTGATATGACAGTACATTGTATATAAAATTGTTGCTTCGTTCTCAGATTGAAGAATGTAGTTTGATTCGTGACATTTTCATAAAAACGCATACAAAGAATAATTTACAAATCTTGTGTCAAAACAATGGCAATGTAATTTATCTTCATAGAAATATAGAGCTAATTAAAATTGTTAAACGTGGTTTTGTTACTCGGTATGAAGATGGGCCTATTTTATTGTACAAAGACAATTCATGGGTAAACTAGTAATTAAACTACGTAGGAAATATTCTACCTAAACCAATACTAGAGGTATACATGCCATGCATATATGTCCGGTGGCGTGTTTAAGGACAGTTGTTGATAGTACTGGGCCTCAGGTAAAAATCATAAATTGCTATGCTAACGGAACTACGAGATAAAATCTAAACAATTAAAAGATTTTATTTTTAAAACTTCTAATATCGAAATTGAAGAAAATTTTGTTTAAACTTAAGGAATATCTCCCTGTTGCATAGCTATGTCAGCTGATTTTGGCTCTCCTTTTCAGATCCTAGTGGTGATTTATTTCCTACCAGTTTTTACACACATTTTGGTTTAAGGATTTCGAAGTGATTTGTTATGATCTGCACTGAGGAGATATAAATTCTTGAAATGCGCATGTGCAGAATTTGAATTCACAGTAACTTTGGTATTTTGTTATTTGAAACGATGAATTAAATTTCAGTGTGAAAACCTTTTTTGTTTCACTAGTGTTCTCTGGTTAAAATGGAGTAAATGTATAAATCTGAATTCATGCACTATATACAGAGCGATTCCTTTTCAGTAGTCTGAGTTCTTTACTCACCAACGTTCAGCTGAAGTTAACATTTCAGAGTTAATTTGTTATTGCGGTGTACATTTGTGTATGTTATTGTACACTGCGATTTTTTTCCAAATGGGCGTCACGCGAGGACAAGAGCAATGCCTAACCATACGGAGCATCTGATGATGAATCCGTATAAAGAGGAGTTTACACTGCTAGTTTTGTTTGTTTGATTAATTTTCACAAAGTCACCCAAACCGTGCATCGAAATTGTACGTAACGTTTTTACGTTACCAATATTAAACACTACAAAATACTTGATAAATTCATATTATATTTTTTCTTTGGACCGTACCTTTACTTTGTGCACAGTTGTAAAAATTTTGCTTTGAACAATTCTTTCGAGCAAATTCGAGATAACTTTGCACCAAGGATTTCCCAATTTGTACCAATGTCAATGTTCTAAAATTGGATTTTGTTGCTTGATTTGATTTTAAAAAAATTTTTTTTTGTTTCAACATGTCGGAATAAGCAGTTACTTATGGCCAGTGTTCAACAAAAGTGATCAAATGTGGAAATATTTTATCGAATTTAATTTAGAATATTCTAACAGTACAGTTTCTTGATTTATTGACAATAGTTTGTGTTTTTGTTTCTCACAATCACAGATGCAAGATATTTTCAATGTATTTAAGCTTTTTTAAAATCCGAGCTTCAGTCAGAAAATAGTTGGTACTTTAATTTGATTATTTTTTAGCTTGTCTCATTTGTTGAAGATTGTTTGTTGACATCGATACCAAAATGGCGGGTCGGGCAAGTTCTTGGAACACGCGCAATTTTTTTTTTTTGCTATGAAATATGCGTTTACATATGCTTGAAATAATTTAATTGGTTGGACCATTCCATTGATAACAAAAAAGATATCAGCAAAAATTATGATCACAAATGAGGAAACGTTTATTTTTGCAGTCGTTACACGAGCTTTATTTCATTACGGCAACTGACTCCTTTCCTTTTAATTTTAAACCCCTTTTGGGAAAATGACTTTTTACTGTTCATTTCAATAGATGAAAATAAATAAAAAGAAGACAAAAGTCGTTGTCTCTTTGACACTTTCCCCGTTTCCCTTCTTTTTTTCAAAAATCAATTGTTTCACTTTTTTGAATGAATATAACGATTTCCAACCCCTTTCATGGGTTGGTGCAATTTGGGTTCACTGTGCAATATTTGGGTACTCCAAAATTATATGGAGTGCATGAATTGGATATACTGAGAGTATTGTCAACTTCGGTGATTAAATATTTTGTGTTTTTGAGTGTAACTACACAAGAAGATAAATGACTATTTATGATAAAAAGAAATTAACTCTTATATACAATACAATAACAAAATGTCAAAATTGCAGTTCATTTGAGTGACCATTTCAAAAATATATATAATCTTTTCATTGCAACTAATTTTTTTTAATTTTTGACGATCTGTAAAAGCTGTTAAAAAGGGTAATACAAAGATGCTTAAAAGCCCTCAAAATTGGTAAGAGCTTTCAGCATGAAAACAAATCCCCCAAGTCTACGATTAACAGCATCTGACATACATTTTATTTATATTTTGTAAGCTATAATGAAGAACTAGATTAAATTGAACACTGCTTCGTTTTTTTCTCCTTTTTGTATTTTGGTTGTTTTCTTGATTGCTTTTTTATTTGTTTGTTCATTTGTTTATTTTTGTTGTTGTTTTTACTTGTTTGTTTGTTTGTTAGTTTTTTTTTTATTTCAACTGTGTTGAAATAGTTTTAAATAATCTTTCTATAACCTTTTGATCTAAATATTTTTTGTTGAATAGGTTAAAATATATATTTTCATCTTTTGATTTTAAAATAAATCAAAATATATAGAAATGCATAAATTTAACCTCGTTTTTGTTTATAATGCTAAAATTTACGACATAAGTATGCCAAACAAATGATAATTCTTTGTTGCAATACTTAACGTTGAACACTACATAATGAAAATACAACATTTACAAAATTACCTCGCATCAAAATACACAAATATTTAGAACCAGAGACAGTATACCAAGTCGAGAAGTAAGATGCTGCTTCGTGAATTTGGGTTTCGTTATTTTTCTTCTTGCAACTCAAAATGCTTTGAAATCAAGTCCTTGTAACTTATAGGTGTTTTATAAGTAAAATTATTGGAAATAAAATAATGAATGTATACCAGTATAGAAATGAGATAAAGCAAGCTGGTAAGCGCAGTTGCTTTGCTCAATTACTTCTTTTTATATATATATTATCATATTATTTTATTTATTATTCAATTTACCTTTATTTTCGTATCTAATATAACAGAATCGCCTTGAATATTTCGGTATATAAATCCAGTTATTGAAACACAACATTATAGTCATGTAAAATCTAAGATTGAAATATTATAAAATGTCAATGCATGTGTTGGCATTTTGTTTTATTACCCTGTCATAGGCTTCCAACAAAAATTGAAGATGTTTTTTAATTAATTTTAAAATTGAATTTTAAATCTTACAATAGATCAACATGTTCCAATTTTGTAATCAGACAATTTCATCTTAAATTGTAATAAATCTTTTAAGTCAGAACATGGTTTTGGGTACAGTTATTAATCCACATCTATCATAAATATGGAAGTGACATGTGATTAAGGTATTGTCCCATCATGTTCATTACATCGTATCTGATATAACAGGATCGACCTGGTCAGTTTTTACAACGGCTACCCGTATTGCCTTACATATCCCTAATTCAATCTACCGTTGACACCTGAAACCCTAGGGCATTTTCACTTTTTCAAATCATCACACGGATAATTAGGTTATTGACATTGATAAAAGAAATTTACAACTCTTTCAATCACTTATTTATCAATTGGGTATTAGGTTTAATTGATTAATTATACGTCAGACACTTTTTAATTTTAAATGTAAAAATCCAGCTGTTTACAATATATTAGGTGGATTCATAAATCGGAAACGACGAATCAAAATCGAGTATTTATCTAACCGTAATCCAATGTTTGAAAATTTTGTAAAGTAGTAAATTGGAACGTACCCGGAATGCAAAGGGGCGGGGTTAGAAAGCTGTCATCTCTTTCGCACCAGATTTTATCAAAGAAAAGATAGTGCGAACATCCTTCAGTTATCTTTTTAAATGTCCAATCGACGGTTAACCTAAATTTAATGAGAACATACCCGTAAATAAGGATACTGTTAATTCGATGGAAAACTTATAAGACACAAGTTTTAAGACAAGAACTTTTTTTGTTTTTTATTAACATTGTTAATTATTGTTATTGCATCATGGCATTTGCTCACCAATACACACATGCTGGGACAGCAGCAGCAACATTACCGGGATCACAGGTAATTAATTCTACTTTATTAGCTACAAGTAACTTAATTTTGAGTTTCCAAATCTGAAAACTTTGGAATTTCGTTATTTCAGAATGGTAAGATTGTTTTACAAAAACACATAAGTTTATAAAATATTTTATTTGATATACTATTTAATTGATTGCGGTTTCTTTTAAATGGGTTTCTTGTATTTGTCAAAAAACAGCACTGAGACTTAAATGTTGAAATAGATAAATGCTTGACTAAATTCTACAAATTTACCACAAAGAGTTCTAAAAATGTTTGGTACTGAGCTGTAAATTACCTCTCAATTGCTTAAAATAACGAGAGACAGGAAAACCACGAAAATTAAACAATATACAGTAGTATATAGAGTTTACAATATTTTCAACTTATTTGACAGTGAAAAAAACAAACAAACAAAAAATAAAAAAGTTCATTTTTAGCAGAGACATTTAAACACACATTAATCAAATGTTTCTGTTTTTAGCAAGTACAAGTGTAACATTTCGACAAAATAATATATTATTATGAATTATATCTAGAATTTATTTATTTTTCAAATCTATAGTAGAATTTAGTATTGAAAGGTTCCAGTAACATTAAAATATTAATTTTTCTAAGGCATACAAGATTTTTTTTTTAAATAATTGCTTTATCAGAGATAGTATGCTAAATGTGCTAGGTTATTTCTATTGCAAGTAAAAGAAAAAAAAAATTTTTTAAATAAAATAAAATAAAAATCAATCGAAGCAAGGAAATTCCACCAATATTCCTGAAGTAACTATAAAATGCCCTTTATGATGAATAGAACTTTAGAATAATTTTCCCTGTCAATAATTATATTAGCAATTACTTAAACAATTAAAAAATGCATTGCAATAAAACAGAAATATGTTTTGTAACATCCGTTGCAATATAATATGTGCATAATATGATAACAGCATCGTACTGATACAGTTATATAATACACTGAATGGGACATTAGGTCCGATTTTACATCTGATAGCGTATTCATAAAAATGAATCCTGATATAAAATCAATGATTAAATTATACCCGCCCATGTAATACACATACAATTCGAATTCAATACACAATAGACACATGTTATTATATAATTTCATATCAAGCCATTGATGATTTACCATACAAATCAATGCTCAAAACAAAAGAAACAGTGTCATCTCAGATGTAACATAAAACATGCATTTAGCATTAATGTTTGTTCAATAAATTAACAGATATGATATTTTTGATTTTATATTATTCCAATCACAAATATCGAACTACATTTTTTAAAGAAAAGCTCCCCAAAAATAAAAAAAAATGTTGTTTGTCACATGATACTTCATTTTAAGTTATGTTTTATTTCAGCATATAAAAATGAAATCACGAATGTCTAATTGTGTAAAAAAAAATGGAAACAATATCCATCTAATGGCAATGCAATTATTATTCCCACAAAAACTTCTTATATCTCTATGATGAACATTTGGGTCCAGTTTCACAAATTGCAAAATTATTATTTTTTATTCTCTAATTCAGTTAAAAAAACATTCAAATATTATTAAAATGGGATATAAAAGTTTATATGCTTTCATTCAAATACAAGATTTTCTCCCATGAAATGGTTTTGTTTGTTGATTTAAAGCAAACTCTTTTTTAATTACGTTTATTTGAATTTTGTAACTTTTATACCAATTTTGACAAGTAATGATTTTATTTTGTTCCTTCATACACGTACTTCTATTCATTTAATATGCTAACAGTATATATTGCCTCACGTGAAATACCCCCTTTCATTGCTCGATTTTCTTGCTCAGTACATGTTTTGCCTGTAATTGTTAATTCATTTGATTTCACTTCTTGAAACCAATATTATGTTTCTCATACATGTCTTCATTGTATGAAATTACAGGTGATGTTGTCAACAAAAGCTTCCCATTCTCCAACCTCTCCCTCCAATATAGAACAGACTAGGAATCTGATCCACGAATCCGGATTACCATTGTTACATTTCTTACCACGGATGCCCGGTTTACCTGATGTCTATAGCCAAGGACCACTCACACCTAACAGTCTTGGTGTTGAACCTTCGGCTTTTTATCCAATGGTAAGTGTCGGATTTCTTAATTATACAGTAACCAAATGGACAAAGTATTTATCCTGGACCTAATTTGTCATTTACACCTTGTACTTCTAACAGTGTGTTTGATTTACGAGGAAGATTGACTTCAAACAAGCCTTACATCTATCGCTTCCTTTATTATTTTTTTTTTATCATTTCCGAAACCGAAATCGAAAAATCGAAAATTGCACGTTTTTAGTTTAATATCTTGTTGTCTTGTGGATACTTGAAATGTAAAACAACATCTTATTTCATATGCGGCGTTCTTGGTTGTACCATTGTACCATAAAAGCTTTTGGCAAATTCTACGCAACATTGAAGAATCGCAAAAACTAACCATATGACTGATTGTTTTTATGCTTTAGTGTCCAGAATAAAACATTTGTGCAATTTATATAAATCAAAATACATGTATATTAACTTTATAACTTGCTACCAAATTGTTTGACGGAAACACAAAATAAAACAAAATAAGAATATTAAAAACAATAATAAAAAATGTACAGAATTGTATTGTCGTATAAAATAACAAATTTAATTGGTAACATTTTATCTGCACTGAAGAGACATAAGTTGTCGAAATGCACATATGCAGAAATTAAATTCACAGTAACTTCGGTATTTAGTTATTCGATCTCGGGAAAC
The DNA here is from genome assembly GCA_002080025.1 of Modiolus philippinarum. NCBI lineage: Eukaryota > Metazoa > Mollusca > Bivalvia > Mytilida > Modiolidae > Modiolus > Modiolus philippinarum. The sequence goes on from MJUU01018916.1 coordinate 147,278, forward strand.
CATATTTGTTTGACCTGTTGTGATTTTCTTCATAAAGAGAAAAGTAGATAATAGATAAAAGATGGGATACTAGTATTGAAAAATCAAAGTAGAAATTTCCATTGATTTAAACAACGTCCCTTTTTCCGCAAACGGCGTGTCTGCAATCTCAGGACCTGATTCCAGACTAATAGAGAACAGACATTCAAAAGTGCAATAGTATATGACTTTATGCGTCATATCAAAACTTAACTTTGGTTATAGATTTGGTTTTGAATATACATATTTATTTAACCACCAGTCATTAAAGCCTTACAGTAATGTTTCTGAAAACAGAATCCGAGAGCTAGAAAACATTCATCAAATACGAAACTCTACTCAAAAAAGGAAAAATTGTACAAGACTTTATACACGTGGCGTCTATTTCTATACTATAAATAAATATGGCAAAAAAAGTTTACAAAAGAATATGTAGTTATAATTAAAAATCGCAAAATTTCGCAACGAAAATAAATAAATATGGCAAAAAAATTTACAGAAGAATATGTAGTTATAATTAAAAATCGCAAAATTTCGAGTTAGGCAAAATAAAACTTATTTAAAAGAAATCTGTAAAATTATCGACTAGTCAACCACTTAAAACAAATTAAATGGCGTGTCTGCGGGCGTGATTGATATATAAAAACGCTACACATTAGACTTTTATACGTTCAAAAACTTCGAGTCACTGAAAACATTTGAAAATTGCGAAAAATTACAATAATTTACTAAAATCGAGTTAACAGCTAGTACACCATTTGACTTATGTTTTCAGGGAGGTCCGCCAGGTCACTTACCAGGTTCTCCAGAACAATGGAAGGGGTTACCAGGACCACCACCTGTAGTCTACCCATTTGACCCTATGATGGCTGTTCATCCTTATGCATCGTTGTGAGTAGATTTTTTCATAAAAAAGACAACGAATTATGATGCTAAAACTACCATATTGTTCATAAATCTATTAAATGTATAATGTAGAGTGTATTCAACGTAGAAGGAAATACATGTAGATAAATCTGACCTTTCGATTTTTTAAGTAATGAATATTGTTATCAAAATCTTACATTGAATGAAGTTTGTCTTTATAGATAGCTATTTTTAAACACATTGACAGAAATAAGTGGTTTATATTCTTGTAAATAAAAAGTGAATAGAAAATATAAATTAATGCACATTCTTTGTAAGAAAAATAAATCTATAGTAAACACTGGTGTATGTTTTTTTTTAAATATTGACACAAAAGGAATAAAGAAAACGGAAAAGAATAAAGGTGCATGTAACCTCCAACGACCAGCAAGTAACAGCTGGTTTGCTAACAAAATATCAATAACAATTAATGTACTTTGTTGTAATTTATGGGCTTCAGAAAGGTGTGCACTATTGCATATTTTTTGCTAGGTACCAAAATATTTATTGTATGATTTTTTTTGTTCTTCCCTTATGTCTTTAGATACAATGATTATAACTCTATGCGACCTAAGTGACATTACAAAAATCTAAGTAAATACGTACACATTACGAAATTCATCAATATAAATAAATAAATTTTGAAAATTGAAAAATAGAGGTAAAAAATAGATTTCAAGAGAAGTAAATTATATATATAAAAATAGCGATTATGGGTTGCTTCCAAATTATATTATGTGAAGTTATGAAAAACATCAAAGTTTAAAAAAACAATTGTCAACTCCATACTGAGATACTAAAATTAACTCTACTTCTAAGTTTTTTACTACTTCTACAATGTACCCGTTGTTCATTATGTGTGTCCTCATTTTCCTTTTCTGTGCTGTACTTAATATGTAATTTCTTCGTTTCTTTGCGTTGTCATTGTCTTTGGGTTTTTTTTGTTGGACCGACGGTTCAGTTTTGCAAGAGTACTATCAGTATGTGTACGTTTGCAATGAAAAATAAAGTAAAATGTTATTTATAAATACGGGAATTGTGTAATGTTGTTAAGTCATCAATGTCATTTTCAATACGAATAAATAACAAGATACCGAAGTTACTGTAAATTCAGTAAAGAATTTCTGTCTTTGATTAAAAAAACAATGAAAGCGTTGTCCCATTTGCCTAATCTTACCTTGTATTTATAGGGATTTTGTCCCATGTACATTTACTCCATATCCCTTTATTTGTTTGATAGAATGAACTGGTTACAGTGAAAAACAACTCAATCAGGTTTTGGTTTTGATGCGCTTTAATATTTCAGTTAACAGAGGAAGAAACTATATTGATTCTACCGTTTGTTATATTTTGTTGAATTAAATTATAACATCTAAATTCATATAAACATTCATTTTAAAATGAGAATAAATATAAGATTTTCCCAATAGGGATAATCTGTTTCACAAGACAATGGGTCTCCGTACATAAATAGTCTTTCTGGCTTATCAAGGCTGTGCACATATTATGAGAAATCATATATTTTTAACAACAAATCAGAAATTCTCTTCAGAGAACAGCTGTTTTATATTCACTCAAATCCATGCACCGAAATACCAAAAAAGACAGGTTGTAAGAACTCATTGACATGCAATTAGTTTTATGTTCGTTGATGATCCCTCATCCATGAAAAACAATGCTCATTGAAAGGCCACAAGGTGACTTCAAGATGAGAAAAAAAAACGTTTTTCGTGTATTTTTAGAGACTTTGTTTCATGTGCATTTACTCCATATCCTTTAATTGTTAATTCTATGGTCCAAACAAACACCGAAGAATTACACAGAATATACTACCCAAAACACAATAATTAAGCATGAACAATGTAAGTGATCTGTAAACACCAATATATTTTTTCGGAATTTACGGACTTCAAATTTAGGAGTTCTAAACAATTCTTAACATGATTCTTTTGTTTTATATTTTACTGAAATTTCCTAATATTATTCATTTTTTAGTTACGGAGGTTTGGATTTAAATAATGCTGCAAGACGAAAAAATGCTACAAGAGAAACGACAAGTGCACTGAAAGCATGGTTATATGAACATCGTAAAAACCCTTATCCTACAAAAGGCGAAAAGATAATGTTGGCAATCATTACCAAAATGACACTTACTCAAGTTTCAACATGGTTTGCTAATGCCAGAAGGCGACTAAAAAAAGAAAGCAAATCTGGATGGAACGGAAAAGATAGAGATCTGGATGATAGTGACTTTGAGACAGATGGCGATGATAGATCCAATCATACTCAAGGTTTGTATTCTCTGCTGCATACATATTTTGTTGTGAAAACTGACCATTCACGAGAAGCTTTATGACCAGACAGAAATACGATACACAGTCCATACCAGATTGAATTTATAATTCAAGTTTGTCTTTTAATTTATTCAGAGTGGGACATATGTAAATTTAATTTCCTATAATTGTTCCTAATTCGGCCGCTAAATTTGTTTACAAGAAAAACTCCAAGTTTTATTAGAAATTAACTGCAGCACTACAAAAGTGAAGAGTGCAAGATAATAGGGAACAGGAAACATTAAACTCCCCATCCCATCATCAAAACGCCTTGACATATTTATACCTGTCAGATATAGATTTTAAATTTGTAATAGGGTTATATGTTTTAGTCGGCATCTATTTCTGGGATGATGGTACAGGGTATTCACTTTTGACAAGCGATCTTATCTCTACAACAGATTGTCTTTGTTAAGGCCGCTCAGCCCCTTTTTTATTTGTATACGTGAAACATTGGCAAAATTTTATGAGTAGCATTAATCTACAAAAATATTATGTTTCAACAAATTATATGATAAACATCTCTGAAGGTGATAGTCTTACATAAATTGAATATTCTAATTTTCTCAAGTCATTGTGTATTTTATTATAAAACATTATTTAAAAATGTTAATGTATTTGGAGAATATAATAAGGCGACACACATTAATATCTTCTCTGTTAGATATAATATAAGATTTAAATCTTTTTATATCAGAGTTGTCACTTAAGGAATTTACATTGTATTACATTCATAGGTTCTTGTTATGCTATTAATAATTGTCGACTAAAGGTGTCGGATGACAATATGCAGGACACCATGCTTGTATTTATAATTTAAGAATTCGGTTCAAATTTCTCTTTTTCATGAAGTTGTAAACTGTTTTTTAACACCAACCCCGCGATCGTTTCAAGATCAAATTTTAATAACGATGATTTGATTCCTCTTGACGAAATAATGTAAATTGAATGTATATATAAAATTGCGATTGAAGCTAAATAAATATTTTCATTCTTTCATACAAACTGTAGTCCCTAAATAGAGACACTGCTCGATCCATTACAAAAAGGTAAAAAAAAATGAAATAGACCCACTTGTGAATATACCACACAGTTTTTAATCTGTTCATTATTTTACCTATAACAATACAAAACATCATTATAACAATAAAATTACACTTAGTACAGTAACTATATTAACTCCAGGCAATAATGCAGTTGCAACGAGAGGCAACTAAACATATTGCATATCGAAGGACATCATTGCCAGCAAGGGAAAACAACTATCATACCGACTAGACTATTATAAAATATGGATAAGGAATTTTTGAAATGGTCTGAATGTGGCTAAAACTAATGTGCCAACTAAGCAAACTGAAATATTTACAAAAAGGCAAAGAATGACAAAATATCATTAATTTTCCTTTCTTATTATTGCTGATGGAAATAAAATTAAAAAATGCAAACAATATTATTTTACTCTAAACAGTGAAGAAGACAAACGACCAATACTGTAAAATCGTCCAAATTCTAATTTTCAATTTCAGAACATACTCCCCAGTTAGCAGTTTTACTAAATTGAAGTCTTTTCATATCCAAACTCTTTTGACAATGTATTGATTTAAATAAACGGATGTATTCGGTGAAGCATATAAAAATCAACCATTCATGGCAAATCTCCTGTATCTTATTGTAGGAAAATGAAGCGAAACACGACATTTATACACCTTATCTTTGATATCTTGTTTTTTATAAATGAAAATGATTTGACGTTCCATCGTAATGAAAAAGCATCATTCTACCTACACGGAATTAAATATCTCATATCCCTTATTTGTTTGATCGTCTATATTTTCCGGAGATGTTATCATCTCCCTATTCGACAGGACTCGGGTAGGATTACCCTTATTAGAAATGGTAATGAAGTTCCTGAGTGATTTAATGTAGTGATAACATATTTTATTTTACACCTATAATATAAGCGTTTTATAGACGTTGATTAATGGTCTGGAATTAAATACTGCGATAAATTACCAGAAGTGTTTCTATTCAGCTGTCAATACCTCTATTACAATTTTAGGCTGTTAGCCGTCATATTCTGTCAAATATTATCATTTAACTAATAGTTAAAAACCCTGGAATTAATTGAATGAATAACTTAAAAAGTTTTCATTTATATTAACAGTCTGCTAGTGCTTAAAAACGAATCAAATTATGTTTTCCATGGCTTTGAATTGTAGGCAAAATATAGTTGGCGACCCGTCATTCAAAACAGACTTACAATTGTTCAGTTTTGTTGTAGCCAAAAACCATGTTCATTGTAATTTTGCCATATCTTGAGTACGGTCTTCAGTGTCTTATTTATGACATGAACACATTTGTTGAGTGCTGTCTGATGATCATTTTAAGGGCCTTAATCTTTTCATGAGACTAAATGCTATTCTTTTGCGTCTTACTTGTATCATTTTTATGAGTTTTGTCAGTCAATAAATTTTATGGTGAATAAAAGGATATTGAGTAAATGCACATGAGACAAAGTCTCTACAAATACATGGTAAAAAACAAGCAAAGGAACAACGCTTTTATTGTTGTTCTTCATCTTGAAGTATGACAACAAAATTGGAAATATGTTTATCGGTTTTGTTTTTATTATTTATCCTGTTTGCTATGTTTTTATTATTTATCCTGTTTGCTAACATAACCGTTACTATTCACATTTCAGATAAGTCACATTATGTAACACTAAAGTCAGGAACAGAATCGGATGATGAGGACATTGACATTAAAGTAACTAGTGATATATCAGACATTTCAGACAATGAGTTTGACCAATCAGAAGAGGACAAAACAGGAACCGGAGGCAGACTTAGTATGACTCCGGACTCATCTGCATATTCAGTATCATCCAATATTTTTGAAAGAAATCACGTATCATCTATCGTGAAAACAGAACATTCGAATAACAGCATATCTTCTGTAGAGAGGTCTGAACATTTAACTGACAGTGTTTCTTCCAACTATCAAGCAGGACAATCAAGTACTAACGAAGTTCGTAGAAATTCAGTTGTTGTTTCACCAAATACAAAGCCAAAAATATGGTCGATTGAAGAAATAATGAATAAAGACACCACACCTAAATCAAAAGTGTCCCCGAATTCATCCCAAAGTCATCATTTGAAAGATCTTGAGGAAAATGGATTAAGGAGCGGCACAACAACTAATTCATTAGAACATTTAAGTAGTACAACCCATAGTGCATCAATATCAAATAAAACATTGTCAAAAACACGTACAGAAACAATTGTATCACCCAGGGATAATCAAAACAATTCTTGACTAATAAACTGTACATGTTGATATTCCGAAATGTACGCACAAGTGTGAAGTTTTATCAGGTTTAAAACATGAATAGACAATCGTAAGGTGCCTTGAAACAGTGCTTCCGAAAAGCCCTCGTGTTACTGTTAAGCAGGAATGTACTAAATGATATTTATAAATCAAATATAATTTGTTTGTAATTTTGTAACTTAATACGTATATTTTGTTTGATTGTAAATTAAATAATTTTTTCATAATTTTTGCATGTATTACTTTTAACGTGGATGGTTTTCTAAAAATTAGTGTTACATTACAATAATTACTAACAGAAGATTAGTTGAAATCACTGTACAAAATGTAAAAAATAAAAAAAAAACCATAACATTAGAGGCAAGTTCGATTTAAAATCAGTTCTCCTTGTTATAACAATCACTCATCATCAAAAGGGTTTGTACCTGTATAGAAGTTTTGAGATTCTTATCAGCTCTAATTCATCAATGAACCTCAACAGAAAAAGTAAACTCTATTTGTTTTTGCAATGTTTGTTGCGTTAAGGTGGTTCGTGCAGTAGTATTCTGCCATTTTGAATTCATTCTTTGATAGGTATTTTTCATTAAAAAATTATACAAACGTGCCCCGAGTTCCTTTCAATGTTTAAGTTTATCAGTTGTCTTATTTGTGTTTTTCATTTGTTTTTCCCTGGCAAATTGCAGCATGTAATTGTAATTTTCAGTCATTGTAGACATTTTCTGTTATCCCCTTTTTTCATTTCAAAATTTGGAGAAATATTTCGCTTACAACACAATTAATTAGCCCAATTCTAATAATCTAGCATTCATTTTTAATGTAATAACCATGCAGGATGATGTTTTTACTGTGAAATTCCTTGAAGTGTAAATTTAAACAATGGAGGTAATTTATAAATATTTTACAAAGAAATCACAATGAAAAATTCAGTTTGCACTGAAGAGACATAAGTTGTCGAAATGCGCATATGCAGAATCAAAATTCACAGTAACTTCGGTATTTTGTTATTTAGATAATTTAATAATGAATTCCTTGACCCCAACTTTTCTTTTTGTGTTTAGAAAGTTCGATACAAAGGCTAGATATTTATATAAAATTAATCCAAATTCTGCCGGATGCAACATAAATAATTTGGAGAAAATATCAGCTGTCGGTGAAAGATTGTGAGCTTATATGGTCCGTGACCCCAATTTTTTTCATTCATTTTTTTTGGAAGTTAATTTCTAAAGTTTAATTCTGTAAACTATTGGAAAATTCTGATGGATTTTGTTTACACCCCCGAAATTTTAAATTTGTTCAGACAATAATGCTACAGATTTAACTTCACTGTTACTGAATCATACGCTGGGATTTAGACATTAGCAAAATGAAAAGAATTAATCTCCTTAAATACAAAATGCTAGCTCGAGTTTCATTTATACATCGCATTTCCTAAAGCCTTGGTATCAAGAGAACAAAAACAAAACAAAACAAACAAAAACAAAACAATACAAAACAAACAAACAAACAAATAAACAAATGAGTAAATGAAACAAAATAAATAAACAAATAGAATAAAATTAATAGATTATCATACAATAAATAAAAAGCCTAAATAAACGACTACATCGGAAAGATAGTGAAAAAAGACATCATATTAGTACAATACAGAAAAGAAAAACATGGGACACATGTACAAAAGTACAACAGAAACCAAATTAAAAACATGGGTGAGATCAGTTACACCCATCTCCTCTTTGTTCCAAGACATCTACTATGTGTGACAGTTCAGGTAATGAAAACCAGTAGAGGAAAAAGGGAAAGGGAAAGATCTGTTGTCATTAGAGAAGCAGATATTTCATACCAGTCATAGCAGTCCACAAATAGTAACGTAGAAGGTAAAACTTTCCACTGTGATGACCTCAAGTTATGGCACATATCCTTGTTTAAATAGCCTTTCACAAGCAACAGATCTTTATCAAAAAGTCACTGTATTGACTGCAGATCCTTTAGAATTGTAAGTAAGGAAATGTAAACTTAGTATGCTAGCGGTGTTGTAATGTTGCTACAAAGAAAAGGGAAGTTGCCTATTAGAGAAGTAAAGTTATATATAATGTATCTTATTTGATTTTTAGTAATGCTATCTTACATCTCTTTAAAACAAATAAGTAAAAAACAATGGTTTCAATTATTACCATGCAATTTACTGCCAATATAGAACTGCAAAACTCCACAATACTAGTAATGCATTCTACCAATTGACAAAGTAAATAAATACCAAAGTTGCACTATAAACAGTATTTTTTTTTGTTTTACACGAGTTTCAAGTAGTAACCTCTCATCAAGCATTAAAATCAAATATATGGAAAGCCATAGTCCAAAAATTGTTGGAAAGAGGTACTCACCATACTGTATTTGCTCAGCTTAGCTTTTTTATTAAATTGCTGGAAAATTGATAAGATCAAATTATGCACCTTCCTAGACTGTTTGTTTACTCATATGAAATGCATCTTATCCATAGGCCCTCTATGAAATGATTACAGCATGAAATGCCTACAGCATTAAATCACTCCTTCGCTATATCGATCCTGGACTTTTTTTAATAACATAATCATTACATTATGAGGCATTAGAATGGGACTTTTAGTAAATTACATATTCAATCAAGTCTTAATATCGAAATGGAAAACAACAAAAATATTGTAACCAAGATTCTTGACACAGGGATGAATGTAAGGAATACCCTTTCTTTTATACCATTACCCTTTCTTCTGCCTATACATATCTGATTATGTAGCTATCAGTTGACAACTCTGTTCGTTAATTTTGCTATTACCCTCTTTTGATACAAAGTCTGTTTTAATAGACCATATCAGGATTTACAAGACCAATTTTCAACAAGTCACAATATAGAAAACGTCACGTCATAAAGCCTACAACGTCATGAATTATGTATTTGAAGTACATTCTTGGCCACATGAGACGGACATGTCTGTGACGTAGGGCGGACTCACAACAACTGGTGAATCTAAATACCAGAACTCGGATATGGTCTATTGTCAAAACATTCTAGTCAATTCTACGTAACCACACAAAATCGTAGAATCTATTCACCTGATCTCGCCCATGGTATTTAATTAAGCCCGTGTTGTTCATCTTTATATGTGTGTCTCTATTTTACTTACTGTGCTGTACTTATATGATGTTTTTGTTCCTATAGTGTTTCCGATGTTGCCATTGTCTTTTAATTATTCATTTTTGTACTGATTAACAAACTAGTGTATTAAGGAGGTTCGCTCCTCATATTTTTGGGATTTCTCTCAGATTTGCGGAATTCTATGGTTTTATCCATTTAAAAGCATTATAATTTTTTGCCCATTGACCCCCTGATTTTTTCCCATTATTTCATTTTATACATTTTTGTAAGCATTCTGTAAAAAATTCATTAAATTTTATTTATTCTGTCACATTGATTCATGGCCAAAGCTTGCTAATGTTAATCCTACGAAAAATCCGAGGAGTTCAGTTTCCCGCCAAATTTTCAATTACTTATGTCTCAAAACAAGATCATCAACCTATAATTTTTTTTCACTTAAATTACTTCTTGTTTAATTTTCTAACAAAAAATCACATTTATTTGAAATCCTATTTATTTTCAAATGGGGTAGCGAACCTTCTTAAACAACAAAAATGAAAAGTCTAATTGGGTTGTTTTACGGTCGTCATAATGAATGTAAGTGTCCTTTATGAAATTTAACAGCTGATGTATTTTTCTGAAGTCTGACGATTTCTGTTTACCATGTGTCACATTTTAGTTTTATCAATATATTCCTATACGAATATAAGAAGCTAGCGTATTAAAAATCGGAGCTAGGTTTTCTCTGGAGAGTAACAACGGCACTAGAATACCGACGGAACAAAGGCCAAAGACATGTCCAAAACACAGAAAACAATGACCACAGACAGTTACAAAACGCTGAAATAAAAACACACCATTCAAAATAAATAAATGTTCAAATGAATACCGAAGTAAGACCTAAGCACATACATCCAGAACACATGGCGATATAAAGATTTCATACAGAGAACGTAAACAACGAAGATGACATTAACAGAACATATTATAAACGGAACAAAAAATAAAGCACTAACAGTGTGAACCCTAAAAAACCGGAGTGTCATCAGGTGTTCCGAAAGGGTAAGCATGGCCTGCTTCCCATGTGACATCCGTTAACTGTAAGTGAAAAGTGTGGTTTAATGTCATCAGACACTCACAGCGTGAACTCCCATGAAACTGAGTTAAATCAGGTGCTCCGAAACGGTAAGCATGTAGGGGATCTTTCTCTCGAGATAAGCGCAGTTAAACAAAAGGAACATATTTAGAATTTTTATCCGAGTAAAAGATATCCCGATCTTTAATTATGATCGAATGTAAGTATATATTCCACAAAAAGTTACAATCTACACTGTACAAAGAGATATTTTTGCAACAAAAAGGCATTGTCAAGCTGACAAACATTATTTTCCTTAGCTCACTTCAACATTCATTGCATGATCTTCTTATGATTTCTTTCATATATTTTAGAATTTTGGTTTTCCAAATGTTTGTTTTTTATTTCCAATATAGAGACATAAAGTCATCTCCACAAGAAATTTCAGTAGTTTGTCATTTTTTATCAATATTAATTGTGATTTATTTACCATAGCACCAAGTGAAGTTTTGCTACTAAAAATTGAATGAAATCTTCAATTAACCGAATCTTCAGTGCTGAATAATAACTAAAATTTGACTGTAAAAGTGACTGTATATTTCAGTAATGATAAATGCATAAAAAGTACTTGAAAACGGTAGGCTAATTTTTGATAGTGTAGCAGTTTTATTCAGAATCCACTATTGGTGACAAAAATGAAATTCTAGTGAACATTCATTGCGTCAATGATGGTCTTCCAGCAATATTATCATGATTTATTACCTAAATGAACAAATAAAGGGATATGGAGTAAAGGTACATGGGACAAAATCCCTATAAATACATGGCAAGAACAACGCTTTCATTGTTGTTCTTCATCTTGAAGTCACCATGAGGCCTTTACCTCATAGTAAGTTCAAGACGGCCCCTAGCACCGGTTTGAGCGAAATTCACTTGCTGAATGTTGAAAAACGCCACACCCATTCTCTCTTTTCGTGGATGCGGGGTCGTCAACAAGCATAACATTAAATAAAAATTAGACTTTCTCTTGAACTTATTATAACCAACTACTTTCATTGAAAATAATTTGTACCACTTGAAGATAAGATGACAACATCAGCTTAGGTCAAAATTTTACACATAATTAGTTTAAGACAATTTTAATTTTCAAATTATTATTAATTAATTAATTGTTTTAAATGAACTTTTGGAGATTCGTAAACAATATGATAGGCTATACAAGGTAAATGGGAACCGAACCGTCAGTCAAAAGAACGAACAATCCACGGAAAATGGCAACATCGAAAACACTAAGAAACAAGGACACCACTTGAGTACGGGACAAAAAAGAAAAATGAAGACACACATGTAGATGAACAACACAGACCCAATAAAAACCATGGGTGAGATCAAGTGTACTGAAATCTGAAATACGTCCTAGTTTGTTAGGTCAAAAGAAGAAGAATATCGAAGGGACAAAGCACAAGATTACATAAGTCCAGTGTCAACGCAAAAAGATACCCACAAAACACACCAATACAACAAAAAAAAAAACAACAGTGTGACCTCTGGAAACTTTTTATATATTTTCTTTTATTTTCATTTCCATAGAAATCAGATAGAAAATGCTGTTTTTTGTGGATTCTTTTACATGAAAGAAAATTGAGATAGAAACTCTCAGTAACTTTGAATTCACCTATGTTTATGTTTTTCAGATCTCTTTTATTAATACCTTAAAATATGTCATGAATCTTTGCTCTCAACAAATAACATACCCGGTAATACCGAAGTTGCTGTTAATTTGGATTCCAAAATAGGAAATGGTCAGCAATAATGCAGCATAGTGTGTAGCCAAGTGTATTACAGGACTTGTTATCTGCAAAGAATGTTACCATAACTATTTGACATCCTCTGGAAAATGAGAAAAGGCAAAACTTTATTGCAGGGGTATATTTATGAAAAAGAAAGGAAATGGGGTAAATGTCAAGGAGTTAACATCTCATATCCAGGTGAACGACCCAAAACAAAGCATCTAGGGGTCACCNTACGGTCTTCAACCCAGTGAGGAACCTCACACCATATAGCAAGCCCTAAATGGCCCCAAAAAAGGGAAAAAAGTGAATAAATCAATGGAAACAAACCACATCCAAAAACCCAAATATCAAGCGAAGCTTTCATTTTTACGAGAATTCATGCGTTGCACGAGACTATCATAATGTTTTCTTTAAAAAGGGTCGTTCCCTCTTTTCTCTTTGACATGTTTACTATGTTTATGAAAAGCCTCAAGGTTAGTAAAATTCCTTTGCATTCTGTTTTTTAATGTAGCATTTATTTTGCTTAAATGAATGCCATATGCAAAAATGTTCAATAAATATCTTTGTCGTAATTTTCACCCTTCATATATGAATACTTTCGAAGAAGAAAAGTAAGGCTTGAGCCACATATGGTCATATCTAAGCATGATGTCATGTACCATGCTCTCAGTTTTACCAATGAAAATTTCCACACGTGTTTTAACTTCATTAGGAATCTCTTCATATAATTAATTGTCATGTCCACACCATTCTTTGAACTATTATGATGCTTATTATCTTCTAAAGTATTTGATAAAGCTGTGGACAGCTTTCAATCAAAACTCTAATTACAAAATAAGTTTTCTTCAAACGCGTCATTTTAAATTTGTAATCGAAATTGACTCGTTTGAAAAATGATAAAATGTCACTCGGGTATTAATCTCGTAGCGAAAATCGAAATTTCAAACTTCGTGTCAATTTTAAGACTTAATAGGTAGCTAATTGCATTGGTAAAGGATATATTTTGATTATGGGAGGTATTCGGTAAAGATCTTTGCATTATGCAAGTAAATGTCCAACCTATTGGTCTTACAATGAAATCAACACGTGTTAGATGACCACTCAGGACATTCGGACACACATTTTAATGTTTAACCAGGTGGGAGCAATCATTTTAAAGGACATAAATCCGACAAAGAATCTTTGTAATATATTTCAAATTCTTTCATTTATTCGTCGTCTTTGACATATACAACCTGTTAATTTATTTTACCGTGCTGTTTTGAGCAAAGTAGCTACATGGTAAACACGTATAGTCGAATGATTTAATTCTAAGTCATGTTTAATCCATATTTAATGTCTTGCCAATGCATTAAATCATTAAGAAGAAATAGCTACACATACTAAATGTTCATCCGCAACTCCATGTGTGGGTTCTACTCTATTGTATTAACTGGACATTTTCACATTTGTAAATAATATTTGATCCGATTGTCAAACAACAATCAAAAGTAAACTTACAAGGAAATAAACTGCCATGTAGCTATAAAAATATTTACATTGATAACAGATGAAAACATTAGATTTAGGAGAGTATGCTTTTTGGCTGCTTAAAATTATACTTATTCTATCATAAAGTCATTTAAAAGCACAATAACTGTTTCCATCTGACGACATCATAACAAGACATCCACTTTTTTTTAGAAAACGACCATGAATAGAAAAACAAAACAAAATTTAAACAAACAAGCAAACATAATAGATTTTGAAAAGCAGGAAAGAAAAAAAACGAAAATATAGGGATGATAACATTGAGCAAACGGGGATATCTCTGATTATTTGGTTAATACAACAATTGGAGAACCTACGTGGATATGATGTTTCAGGATTTTAAGAATATGAATGCCTTTTTAAAAACCGTTACCAAGGCAAATATAACTACACCAGAAAACATTTTCACGCCTCAAAACAATAAAATCACAATCAAAACCAAGAGTAGGATAAAAAATGACCATTTTTTTTTTCGATTTTAAAACATTTTAATAAACAACAAGTTAACAAATCCCCTTGGCGGTACAACGATCCCACCAAGGTTCTTCCCTGTATGTTAGTCACTTAACCAAACCAGGGGATTTGATAAGTGAGAAACGTATAACACATATGGTTAATATTAAGTCTCCATTATACATTTTACAGTCAATACAATATTTGTCACAAATACCAAATACTCAACTCTTATTTTATAAACAATATTTCAGGGCGAAATTAAATACTTTGATAGGTAAGCATGATGTTCTATGCCGCGCAAGGACCCCAAGACAGCAGCACGTCTGGCACTGGATTCAAGCTGTCTTGGTATCCTTGCACTGCAAGAACAGCATGCCCCTATTTATTTTATCGTTAACGCATTTAATTGGCACAATATGGTAATGAATTTAAAATGAAAAAAAAATGACAATTATTTGCTAAACACATATCACCCGGTGTGACATATTTTCTTAAACAGTACAATGGACAAATATGGAAAGGGAATATACCGTTTAATATGGGAAAATAAGTAATAGATACAGTACATTTAAAACAAAAGAAGTGGCCTTTATTGAATCTGGAAGGCTCCTTTTTCCGCACGAGTACCAAGGTGAAGGCCGAGGCGCCAGCCTTTTCTGGGGACGAAGGCGGAAAAAGGAGCCTTCAAGATTCAATAATGCTTGACATACTATTCGAACACACCGATCGATCAAAAAACATAAACATAGTGGTAAAGGTCACAAATTGGGTTGTTAATGCTTACGACAGTTGGGAGAAATGTAGGAATGACTATATTTGCACAAATTGACAACAACACAACAAGCGGTTCTCGTTAGTACCAACACTCACCGCCGAATTGGCATCGGAGGAAGTGGATTTCTGACTGAGCAAGTTTGTTGCAGAGGTAGGCCTTTTTGATTTATTGCGATATTTCAACATTCTAAACATTTAAGTTCTATGATCCGCATTTTCACAAACAAACATACTCGCGTGCATCATGAGCTAAAGCTAAGTACAGCTTATACCAAATCAATTCTTTGAATAATATGAACAATATAACATTTTGTCTATTATTCTTTTCATTTTCCAAATTGTCCGAACATGTCAAACATGTGGAAATTTTCGATTCGACCTAATTAAAACATTACATTACAACAGTAATAGTCAATGCATTATTACAATTCGGTACCAGCGAACAATATTTTTCACTTTATCTAAACTTTGGAGGACATTTCGAGATCACAACAAATTGGCCTTACTTCAGAAACCAACTTAATGCATTTAATTGAAAAAAAAGCTTTTTAACTGGCAGTCAATAAATAATGAATCTTTCAAGTCGAATACAAAAGTGATATAATTTAGAATTCTTAGACAATCTAGGCCCTGGGGGGGGGGGGGGGGTAACTTCCATTATTTTGGTATATAAGGATGTGCCAAAAATCCGTGTAAAGTTTTTTGCATGAAATATATAAATTTGCGCACTTTTGCATATCATTTGCGCATTTTTTTCCTTTCATTTGCGCACATTTTGAAAAGGATTTATATTCAGAAGATAAAAATTCATTAGCCAAAAAAAAAAATCCTCCATGTAGAAGCTCATACTAAAATTAATGTTTCTCTCTGTTTGTGTGGAGGTATTGTCTTAGTTTCGCTTCCCCGTCTTTTTATGTTTGTTGTCTGAAGTTGTAAAATAACTTTTAAAAACAAAAGATTGAGTATTTGCTGTTGAGAATTGGTCCAATGGTTTTTTTCTACGTGATTCTAGCGTTTTTCCAAGTGATTCTACATGAAGGAGTATTTTACAATAAGGGCTGTAGAAATATTGAGGACACAGCAACCAAGTTTGCAAACTGTACACAGTTAATCATTTCGTGTTTGTGCCTTTAACTTGATATCAAAACAGTCATCAACCTAAGCGGTCTCCAGAAAAGCTCAGAAAACCAAAGCAATTTACCGATATCACACTCTGCACTCAAATTACTGAATCTTTCTAAACTTATCAGACAATTGATTTTCACTTTTGGATATATGGTAAGAAAAGGCGCAAACAAAATAAATATGCGCAAATGAAAGAAAATTTGTGCGCAAATGAAATCTTAAAAAGTGAGCAAATGAAATGGCACCTAATCTCAAAAAGTGCGCAAATGGCATGCAGCTGTGTTTTAAACAAATTATATATAAATTTGCATAAAGAATTAAAATACTATATCAATTTTGGTAAAAAAAAAAAACAAAAACGGGCAATTATTTATGAGACAACAAAATTCCTGTCAATTTTTTTCTCTAAATGTACACTATGGCACGCGATAGTAACAAAAATGCGGTATACCTAGTATTTCGAACGGAAACTAGGGGTTTTCGTGCGAAATACTAGGTATACCGCACAGTTACTACGGGTTTCCGATCGGTATACATAGTTTTCGACGAAAACCCTAGTTTTCGATTGAAATTGAACGGAAACTAGGGGTTTGCGACGGAAACCCATAGTTTCCGATCGGTATCGTTAATTCGATTTTAAAGCGAAAACGCTATTCATAGTTTTAGCCAATGAGAAACGAGAAACGAAAATCGCTATTTGATATTTAATGCTCGTCCAATCAGAAACGGAAAACGGTATTCAGGGTTTAATTAAACCAATCAAAAGTCGTTTTTTTTCTGTTTATCGCTTATATTTTTCTCTTTTTTATTCAAATTTCCTATCTTTTATTATTTTATGTATTTTGATATTATAAATTAATTATCAAATAGAGTTGTGTACCTTTAAAAATTTAGTTGCGAATGGATATCAGATTAGCGGGTCCTGAGATAATTCGATCTCGACTGTCTATATTCACCTTCACCGTTTTAGACTTAGTTTAAAAAGAATATTCAATTTAACTAATCTCTAGAGCAAAGATTTTTATTTTCATATAACTGGATGTGTACTCTGTTTCGAAATTNAAAAAAAAAAAAAACAAACAAAAACTCGGTCTTATAAATGATCAAAACAATTCAGTAATTTAAAACTTTTACTTCATCATATCCTTTCCACGGAGTTATATAATTTGGAAGTTAAAAATTTCATGAATTTTAGCATTTAAGAGGAATGAAAAGTATAATTTTAAGTTTATGGTTTAAACTTACTCTTTAAAAATGACAAAAACAATAAAGTGCTTTGAAAATTTTACTTCATGATATCCTTTCGAAAGAGTCTGATATGTTGCGAAATAAAAAAAAATTATGAAATTTAGCATAGAATAGACAGAAAAGTTAGATCTTTTAATCAGTGGTTTAAACTCAGTCTTTAAAAATGACAAAAACAATTCAGTGTATTGAAAATTTTTCACCATAGTATCCTTTGAGAGGAGTTTTATAATTCGCAAACCAAAAACTTGATGAATCTTAGCATTAAAAAGATATGAAATGTAAAATTTTTAGTCGAGGGTTTATACTAACTCTTTAAAAATGTCAAAAAAGTTAAGTGTTTTGAAAATTTTACTTTATTATATCCTTGCGAAGAAGATTGATATGTTGCGAAATACAAAAATCATCAAATTTAGCATAGAAAAGGTATGAAAAGTAAGATTTTGAAACAGCGGTTTAAATAAGTCTATAGAAATGACCAAAAAAAATTCAGTGTTTTGAAAATTTAACATCATAATATCCTTTCAAAGAAGTTTTATAATTCACGAAGCAAAAACTTGATGAATTTTAGCATTAAAAAGATATGAAAAGTAAAATTTTATGTAGACGGTTTATACTAACTCTTTAAAAATGTCCAAAAAAGTTAAGTGTTTTGAAAATTTTACTTCATTATATCCTTGCGAAGAAGTTTGATATGTTGCGAAAATACAAAAATCATCAAATTAAGCATAGAAAAGGTATGAAAAGTAAGATTTTGAAACAGCGGTTTAAACTAAGTTTATAGAAATGACCCAAAAAAGTCAGTGTTTTGAAAATTTAACATCATAATATCCTTTCAAAGGAGTTTTATAATTCGCGATGCAAAAACTTGATGAATTTTAGCACTAAAAAGATATGAAAAGTAAAATTTTATGTGGACGGTTTATACTAACTCTTTAAAAATGTCCAAAAAAGTTAAGTGTTTTGAAAATATCCTTGCGAAGAAGTTTGATATGTTGCCAAAATACAAAAATCATTAAAGTTAACATAGAATATGTATGAAAAGTAAGATTTTTAAAGCAGAGCATACCATACTATGTTAAATTTAAAGATTTTTTTTTATTTTGCAACGTATCAAACTCCTTCGCAAGGATATAATGATGTGAAATTTTCAAAACACTTAACTTTTTTTGTCATTTTTCAAGAGCTAGTTTACACCGCAGACTAAAAATTTTACTTGCATACCTTTTTAATGCTAAAATTCATCAAGTTTTTGCTTCACGAATTATAAAACTCCTTCGAAAGGATATTATGGTGTAAAATTTTCAAAACACTGAATTTTTTTTGTCATTTTTATAGACTTAGCTTAAACCCCTGTTTCAAAATCTTACTTTTCATACCTTTTCTATGGTAAATTTGATGATTTTTGTATTTCGCAACATATCAAACTTCTTCGCAAGTATATAATAAAGTAAAATTTTCAAAACACTTAACTTTTTTTTTAACATTTTTAAAGAGTTAGTATAAACCGTAGACTAAAAATTTTACTTTTCATATCTTTTTAATGCTAAAATTCATCAAGTTTTTGCTTCGCGAATTATCAAATCTCCTCCGAAAGGATATTATGATGTTAAATTTTCAAAACACTGAATTTTTTTTGTCATTTTTATAGACTTAGTTTAAACCGCTGTTTCAAAATCTTACTTTCCATACCTTTTCTATGCTAAATTTGATGATTTTTGTATTTCGCAACACATCAAACTTCTTCCCAAGGATATAATGAAGAAAAATTTTCAAAACACTTAACTTTTTTGACATTTTTAAAGAGTTAGTATAAACCGTCGACTAAAAATTTTACATTTCATATCTTTTTAATGCTAAAATTCATCAAGTTTTTGGTTTGGGAATTATAAAACTCCTCCCAAAGGATACTATGGTGTAAAATTTTCA
>MJUU01018916.1:167082-181176 GCA_002080025.1 Modiolus philippinarum
TCATTTTTATAGAGTAAGTTTAAACCGTAAACTTAAAATTATACTTTTCATTCCTCTTAAATGCTAAAATTCATGAAATTTTTAACTTCCAAATTATATAACTCCTTGGAAAGAATATGATGAAGTAAAAGTTTTATTTAAATTACTGAATTGTTTTGATTATTTATAAGACCGAGTTTTTGGTTTTTTTGACTGCTTATCAAATTATTTATTTTTCATACAAAATCTCATGATTTTTTTTTTAAATTTTGAAACACAGTACACATCCAGTTATATGAAAATACAAATCTTTGCTCTATAGATTAGTTAGATAACTAAATACCGAAGTTACTGTGAATTTAAATTCTGCATATGTGCATTTCGACAACTTATGTCTCTTGAAATTGAATATTCGTTTTAAACTAAGTCTAAAACGGCGATATTTCACAACTTTTAACTGGTGAAGATGAATTTAGACAGTCGAGATCGAATCCACTCAGGACTCGCGAATCTGATATCCATTCGCAACTAAATGTGTCACAGGTACAACTCTATTTGATAATTAATTTATAATATCAAAATATATAAAATAAATAAAAGATAAGAAATTGAATAAAAAAGAGAGAAATAT
Organism: Modiolus philippinarum; assembly: GCA_002080025.1. NCBI lineage: Eukaryota > Metazoa > Mollusca > Bivalvia > Mytilida > Modiolidae > Modiolus > Modiolus philippinarum. Next base: position 167,693 of record MJUU01018916.1, read on the forward strand.
AAGCGATAAACAGAAAAAAAACGATTTTGATTGGTTTAATTAAACCCTGAATACCGTTTTCCGTTTCTGATTGGACGAACGTTAAATATCAAATAGCGATTTTCGTTTCTCGTTTCTCATTGGCCAAAACTATGAAAAGCGTTTTCGCTTTAAACTCGAATTAACGATACCGATTGGAAACTATGGGTTTCCGTCGCAAACCCATAGTTTCCGTTCAATTTCAATCGAAAACTAGGGTTTTCGCCGAAAACTATGTATACCGATCGGAAACCCATGGTTAACGTGCGGTATACCTAGTATTTCGCACGAAAACTCCTAGTTTCCGTTCGAAATACCAGGTATACCGCATTTTTGTTACTATCGCGTGCCATAGTACACCGTACAATATTTCACGTACATCATGCTTCGTTTCTTGGATTTTTATAATTTTCATGTTAACACTTTATTTTAATATATAAGGGTCTAAAATTTAGTGTTGTTATATTAACTTGGGGTATATTTTATATGCACATCAACCCATCAATATTTTTTGCTACAATTAATCTAACGGCGTTTTTCAAACAGGTTTAAATATGAGTTTAAAATCCTTAATATCTAAATTCTGAGGAGTGATCCACCTGAAGATGTTTTTTTCAGACGGAGTAAATATTGAATATCGAATTTGGAAATTTTCGCATCGGTTTATTTCCGATATTTTCGCGTTAATTAAAGTGCAAAAAGAAAACGGTCGCGAGTATTTTCTTTTCCATTCAACTATAAAAAATCAACTGATTACTGCGAATTAAAGATAAAAAGAAATAAATATGGCACGAAATTTTCCAGTTTATTGTATATTTCGACGGCATTTTCTTTGCGTATCAAAACATTTGCTCGAATAAATATTTTGTCAACCTACAGTGATATCATAAAAATTTTGAAACAATGTAAACTCCGTTTACATCTAATAAATTTAAATTCGGTTTACAGGCCACTTTTTATACACTATGGTTTTATTGTTGTATTGCCTTGACCTCTTGCTTGAGGTCATATTCAGTATAATTACCTGTCTAACAGACCGGTGTGTTACATAAAAACGGCAAAATATTGTTTATTGAACATGTGTATTTTCGAACTGTTAAATCAATACACAATATACGTAAAGCAAATGAAAAAAAAAAAACGAATTGGCTAAAAAACCATTACATGAAAATGAATAAGACGTCAAATATCGACGGAAAGTGAAGACTGCAATTCAAAAATTCATAGAATTAAACAAAATCACATAATTCAAATGAGACAACATTTTTTGGGATAGGAAGATTGTGGTCACAAAAGGGGATATATCTCTTGACTTTCCAATTCTGTAAAAACAATAATGAAAGCTAAATTCAAATTTCGTTGTTTTTTGTTTTGTTGAATCTGTTTTATTCATTTCTCATAAAAATAAGTAATTGGAATTTATTTCAAGTGTTGAAGACTACACTTTTCCAGTCCTAAGAAATGTTGTCTCATTGGCATTTCAGGATTTTGGTTAATTCTATAGATTTATAAATTGCGGTCTTCACTTTCTGTCAATTTTTGTCGTCTTATTCATTTGCATGTCATGGTGTTTTAGCCTTTATCCAGCAATATTTTGATCAAACTTAAAGGACAATAGCACATGCATTTTTTTAAATCTCCTTCACGTATATATATTTGGTCTTGATTTAACACTTTGAAATACACATGTCTAAAAAACAATATTTTGGCGTTTAAATGTTACACACCGGTCTGTTAGACAGGTTATTATACTGAATATGACCTCGAACAAGAGGTCAAGACAATAAAACAATAGAACCATGGTGCATAAAAAGTGGCATGTAACCGAATCTAGAGGCCACTTTTTCAATAGCTTTGCTGGAGGTATTATTGTACAATTTGTCATGGTTTCCCTGGTAAGCGCCTGTATTAAGTTTTGTAACGGTAGGTACTTCAGTTTGGTTAACCATTTCATGATGTCGAACAAATTCATAAAGATATTTAGAGTAATGGTATTTCATGTTCCGTGTGTTCAATGAGGGGTTTAACAAAATAACCAAATGGAACTGCCAAGAACCGAAAAAGTTATGATTGTTAATAGGGTCAGCAAAATCCTTGTGATAACAAGAACATTTTTGGGTAGATTTTAAGTTTGGTGATTCAAAATATTGATTAGTGCCCCTTTATAATTTTCAAAACTTTTTGGGCCTTCGTGTGCAAATGCCATCATTTTTCTATCAACCATTTACTATTCTTGGTCCGTTAGTTTTCCACAATTTTGATTTTTGCTACGGCAAATTGAAATAAACTTTACTGGAGTGATGCATTGCACATCTTTAAAGAAAATTGATCTCATTAGCCTTCAGCGCAAAAACTGTTCTGTTAGATTTTCTTTTTTTGGAATTAACCTCACTTTGATCACCGTATTACATAAATGAAGCTTATAGAGCAAAACTGTGTTGTGACCAGGGATGGGGTCGATTACTTTAAAATGTAATTGAATACATTACAATTACTTTGCTATGAAAATGTAATCAATTACATTACAATTACAGCATTTTTCATTTGTAACTGATTACAATATATTACTTTCCTCAGCTGTAATCATGACTACAAGTGATTACTTATGAATACATATGCCTTTGAAAGATACCAGTGCCTGTTGAAACAGAGATCTTTTCTTAAACATACTTTCACTCCTTCCATACAAAGGTCATAATTTGTTAACTTTGGTGAATTTTAAGTTTTTTTCATAGTTGATACAACAGTTTTTTCATAAAAGACTAGGCTATAGCTGTGTCTTTTCCGACTTGGAAGTGATATATAATTCATTGTTTCTCTATTATCAAATATAAACTTAATAAAGAAATTATTTTGAAGTTATTGTTAAAATCTGGCAATTGTATATCCAGTATTTTCAACTAAGTAGTATTGACAATTTATTTTGTTTATTTAGTTGACATCTACATGTTTTTATAACAATTCTTGGCTTGTAATTTTTATGACCCAGAGATATGTACATTATTGTCTTTCGTTGTATTAAAAAAGATAAACAATTATTGAAGGAATACAAGTTAATGTTAATTTTTTAAAGATAACAAATTAAATATTTGAAAGTAAATATTATAATTATGTGCATCTCATGCCTTTACCAGTTCTTCTCTTTCAAACTTAAAATGTTTAAAATTTCAAGAAGGATGGAACTCATTTCAACTCGAAAAAGTTGAATTCTGATTGATTGTTAAATGAAGTTCTTATTGATATCTATTTATATTAAATTAGGGAAAAACTTATGTAGTAAAATAATAACTGTAATTTTAGACATATTAAGAATAAACTTCTTTCATTTCATATAATAGTATGTTTACATGTATGAAATGTATAACATGGAATATACATCTTGTATATTTGATATAAGTTACAATCACTGACTAAGTAATCATAAAGTAATCAAAATATAATTATGATTACTCTTATTTTTAAGCTGTAATTGATTACATTACAATTACAAGTAATCTAAAAAGAGCTTGATTACAGATTACACATGATTACTGAAGAAAATGTAATCGATTACAGCTGAGGATATCGAATGCTTCTAAAATCTGACACTCATATTACCTTAAAAATATCAATATTTTACATTAAAATCTTAAGATTTACCGTATAAGGTTGTAAAATACATATGGGATATCTGCATTCAAGTGCACCTTAAAATTTAAAACTTTTTTTTGTTTCTCAGTGTGTCTGATTTTGCCATTGTCCATGGATTGTTCGTTCTTTTGATTGACGGTTCGGTTCTCACTTACTTTAAAGTTACCAGATACCTTTTTGCATCTACCAATGACATCATAGTTGGTTTAGAACATCAGTCTTATGACTAGCAATCTGAAATTTCGACCCCATATAGTAAGCACTCAAATTAGCCGTTGCAACTATGCTTTCACTATTATACACAACTTCATTCTGCATATGCAGAAAGTAAATTAGTGACTTCGGTATTTAGTTATCTGGTAGAGGCCAGGTGGTATTGTAGCAATGTAAGCTTTTATTACATTTGTTCGAATGTAAGTTCCGAGGGTATTCACCACTCTAGTAGTCAGTACTTCGGTGCTGGCCCTAAAACCGTCTTAATTTAAGAATTTGCAGCTTCTATTGTTTTTGAAATTTTGTTTAAATTAAAGGAGTATCTACCGCTTGCAAAGCTCTGTCCTTACCTTATTTTGGCTTTCTGTCAAGATCCTACATGTCTACTTTAGCTTTTGTACATCTTTTGCTTAATGGTTTTCCAAAATTCGATATAAATTGCAAATAGAAAATGGTTATCTGCATAAACAGCACTTAGGAATATTGTTATCTAACAGGACAGGATACAGTAAAGGGTAATGGGTACTCTTCCGACAATTTGAATTCTCCATTTATGCATTATTTTTTGTTTTCTTACGGAAACACTTTCGATACAAATTTCTTAAAAACCAAAAGACTGCTTAATAAAACCGATTTTATTTCAAAAATTGCAATATCTAAATTAAAAAAAAATGTTAAAACCTAAGGAGTATCTCCCTCCCGCAAAACTCTGTCCTTAGCTTTGCCTTTTTAGATCCTATTCGAAATTTGTTCTCTGTCAGCGTTTACACGCAGTCCGGTTACGGTTTATAGATTTTCGAATATTTTGATTTGATCTGCACTGAAGAGACATACGTCGTCGAAATGCGTATATGCAGAGACTAAATTCACAGTAACTTCGGATTATTTGTTACATTGTATTTATTACCACTAGGCCGATGCCTCTGCTTGTGGACTGTCAGTCGCCGAGAGTTTTCACAACCCAAGCAACCAGTACTTAATTATTGGCCCAAATACTAATTTTATTTGAAAACTTGCAATATCTAAATGAAAGAAAATTTTGTTAAAGGAGTATCTCCGTTTTGCAAAGCTCTGTCCTTAGGTGATTTTTGGCTTTCCATTTTAGATCCTATTTATAATTTGTTCTCTTTCCCGTCCCATGACCCTTTCCATACCCCAAAGTGATTATTTATTAACAAACTTGTTCTCGTCTTGATATAGCTGAAATATTGCTCAGTAGATGTTAAACAATATTCAATCAACCAATCAATCAATATAATTTGTTCTCTGTCAGCTTTTACACGTAATTCGGTCGATGGATTTCCAAATATTTTGATTTGATCTGTACTGAAGAGACATAAGTTGTTGAAACGTGCATATGCAGAAACTACATTCACAGTATATTCTGTATTTTGTTACATATGTACATATTGCAAATTAGCAAAATACTTGGTAAAAAGTTTATTTCAAGAAAAGAGATGAAAGAAAATTTACCTATATATTATTATGAAAATTTACATTTGCCATTATTTCAAAGAAAAGATATTGACCTTTATAAAAAGAAAACAAAAATAAAAATCTCACAAGTGCATATTTTAGAAATAATATATGTGGATTAGTTTTAAAGAAATCAGCAAAATGCCTTTTTGTCATTAAATATTTCAAGCTTTGACACTTTAAAAACAAGAATGGCGGTCCAGTTTATATTTTTTCACCTAACTGCCATTTCATAAGGATTTTTAGGGTGAACAGAAAAAGAATATATGTACAAAAGTAAGATGTTTCTGTAACTTTGTAGTGCATAGAATTCGTTTAAGGTGACATTTGATTTACATTGGTGGCCGATATATACCATCTAGAGCACAGGTATATTTATGTACGGTTGTATGGAAGTTCTATTGTGCTTTCTAGAAAAACCACGTTAAAACAAGCTACAATCAATATCTAAAGTTTTCTGTTTTAAAAGTTCTGCCGATGTACCTGATCCCATATATGCTTTATAAATGGGTCAGTGTTGTTCATCTGTATGTATGTCCCCATTCTCTTTTCTGTGCACCACTGTAGTGATTTCTTTGCTTCTTTGGACTATTCGCTTTTGGACTGACGGTTCGGTTTTAACTCACTTTGGCATATTTGCGGTTTTTCTCTTTTTTTTGTTCTACACCAAATCTAACACATCTTTTGATATTTGGTCATCTAACTGCTGTTTTGAGTAAACTTCCTGAATGTAAACTGCAACATTCATATTGCATGTACTATTACATTTGTGTAACAGTAGAATCCAAGACATAAGATGTCATGGCCTTTCTTGTTTTACTACAATACTACTGGGCTTATATAACTCAAAACCCTTAACAAACTTTTGACAAGAAACACGTTCATAACTCATAGCCAATTTCCATGTCAATGTTTTCATCGCTAGTCTTGTTGAATTGTTAGGATGGTACATTGTCAATGGATTGGGACAAATTAAGGGACTAGTAAGGGACTAGTAATTTCAAAAGAAAACCCAATTTGCACCTGATCTCATCCATGGTTTTTATTGGGTGCGTGTTGTTTATTTTTGTATATGTATGTGTCTTCATTTTTCTTTACTGTGCCGTGCCCATGTTACGTCTTTGTCTCTTTGTTTTTCCGATGCTGGCATGGTCTTTTGATTATTCGTCTGAGACTGACGGTTCGATTCTCACTTACTTTATCCCAGGAGAGCATTAGAAAAAAGGAACCAGGATAGTGCACAGTATGAAATGAAACGTTAACTCACATTTAAGGTAGTACGGGTGTTTAAAACTGCGCATCATTCTTGGGCATGTGACAAAGAATGGAATTCACTATGGGAACGTTGCCGACACCATTTCCAATGTCTTGTAATAGTTAAGTTTGATGAAATATGCTACTTTTATTGCGTAACCTGCGTAACCATGCAGAATATTAAACCGTTTCAGCTAACTCCAGTTTAATTAAGGGGAGATAATTTGTATAGAAATAATAGCAAAAAATGTGTTTTTCGCGATTTATTCAAAAATAAGTTCGGTGACCCCCAATTTGTTTTCATGGAAATTGAAGAACAGTATATAAGCTATTAATTTACCAAATTTTAAAAAATTCTATCTGATGTAACTAAAATAATCTAAAATTTTGTTAGAATTCGCTAATTTCCATATCATTTCAACCAAATTAGCAGATCTTTACATTTAATATTTCATTCTTATATGGCCGGTGACCCCTTATTTTTATTTTATTTTTCGTATGCCCTTATAAAAAAGGTTAAATCATGAAAATATCAGAAAATTATATCTGACAAAATTTTAGACCCCGTACCACCTTAACTGTGTCACTGTAGAGCATTTTCCACAAACATATATTGTATTTACAAAAAGATAAGTTGAGATGAACTTTGTCGGACAGTATTACATTATAACGAGTATGATTAGAACTACACATATTAATTACCAAACACATGGTATTACAGTAACAAAAAAGACGTTTAACCACAAAGTTGATATTTTCCGTGACAAAAGTGAAACAATGTCGCGAGAGAGAAATCCTCTTTTAACACGTCTCCGATTATGGATTTACGTACAAATAAATTCTAGTGTATTCTTGTAAATCTTAAAAGCTGCATCGCCCAAAAGGGATCAAATTCATCGCGTCAAGTGTCATATGACAAAAAATGACAACGGGTAGCAATGAAATTGACAATAGCATCAATCGTTCGTGAAATAGACCCTCCTCGCGTGTCTCGGCTTTGTACGAATAACATCGTTCATCATACCCCATAAGATGTTTGTATTGTATTCTTGTTACATAAATCAATTTATAAATTTTCTTTAATTCTATTTGTGTAACATGTTTTTATTATTTAGTTACATGTAATTAGATGTTGAATATTGATACGAGATTGGGATAACACAACAGAGAAGTACTTTGTATTTTGTTTAAACATACAGCAGATGATTGTCGTTATCGGGATATATAGGAAAAACATGCTGTCGCCTGCACCTAGTGCAGGATCAAAACACAGGAACCACTATCTTTTATCTTCCGTCCGTCCGTTCGGATGTACGACTCCAAAATATTTAGCATTATCCGTATCTTCTCCTAAACCGCTTGGTAGTTCTCCAACAACTTGCAGGAATATTTTAGAATATATTGAAGTTGTGCAACAAGCATTTTTTTTATTATTTTTCCTTTTGAATTATTTCCCAGATTTTCTAACTAACTTTAGACATTGTCATTTTAACTTATTGGATTCTTTAGGGTATAGCCCATTATCCACAAATCCTCATAAACACCTAAGTACTTTTTAACCAAACATTTTCGAATGCTTCAGTATATATTTTTCCATTTTGTATTTCTGAACGTTATTTTTATTTTTTTTTAGCAATTATCGGATTTTGTCATTTGAAATTATAAGTCTTGGGGTGTTCTTCCATTATTCGCAACTCTTCCTCAATGGCTTTGTTTTCTATTTATTGTAAATAAGCACAATGCATTCTGTTTTTCTTTTTTTCAGATTTTCAAGCCATTGTTAAACTGAATAATTTTAGCTTTCTCAGAATCTAACGGGGTTATGCCTCCATTATCCTCCAATCCTTATAAACCTTCCGTACTTTTCAACAAATCTTGTAGCCATGCTCGAGTATATATATTTTTTATTTGCATTATGTGTTCCATTTTCATTTTGTCAAGATTTCAATATTATCACTTGACTTTGTCATTAAACGTCTGGTATTCTTAAGAGTATTCATTCTTTATCTACAACTCTCCCTTTTTGTAGTTTTCTGCCAAACCTGCTTCAGATTATGTAACATATGTGCATAATGATTTTGTTTTTCTTTATTTTTTATATATAGATTACACCACAAGATCCCGTTCATTACCATATTTTATCCACTAGAGATAGTTAAATTTTAAAATTTTAATTGCGAGGCTTGCCGAGCATTTTAAAATTTTTAAATTTAACTATCGAGATTGGATAAAATATGGTAATAATCGGGATGAAGTGGTGTAATCTTTTTCTCTAATGATCAATAGACCACTTTCATGTTTATTTCTTATCCCGACTTTGGCTCCGTTTTTATGACGTTTCCCACAACGGGAAGTAACCTATTGACCCGACAGTCAGGTTTACGGTTCCATTGTAATAAGGGACAGCAGTAGATTTTGAATACATGGGTATCTATCACTGGACTAGGGGTAATATCTCGATTGTCTTTAAATAAATTATTTCAAGCTATTCGGGTACTTACCACAGTTAAAAATCGTAACCGTTGCCAGAGAAAATATTTACTGACCGTCCTTTCCCTAATGAGACCGAAAACCAGAATGACGGGTGTTAGCGAGTGACGTCCCTTTGAAAAACATGCTAAATTAGCAGTCATCCCGTAAATATGAAATTCGTCTTTATAAACACCGAGAATTGTATTCCGAATAGATTTGGCGGGAAATTGCACGGGGCTTTATTCAACATATATTGAATAAAGAAAATTTATCTAACGAGTCGAAACCGGTTTAAACTTGACATATTATTAGAGAAATTGTTTTTAAGATCTTGAATCTTTCTTTGGACTATACATGTAATTTAAGCCTTTTCAGAGTCTAATATGTAACTCCTACCGACTTCCAAAGTTGCATTCATACTCAGAACTTGACAAAACTGCGATGATAACTCGTATTTGCAACTGTCTCGAAAAACGGAAGGCAAAACGAAGTGTTAAAAATCTGAATCTGTATAGAAATATATCTTTCATGTAAAGAATTAAATTTCAGCTCCTTATTATTCAAATTGATGACAGTTGCCATGGAAAAAGTTTACCCAATGGAACTTAAATGAAACCTTTTTGGGTCTGCGTTGTTCATCATTGTGTGTGTGCGTTATCGTTTTTTTTCTTTTCTGTGCAGTACTTTAAATTTCTTCTTGCAAGTCAGGACCATAACGGTCGAAAATTTTTTCGGCGGTTTTGACTTTCGCCTCTTCGACTTTGGCTCTTGACAAATCTGTTCGGAAATTTTGGTATTACCCCCCTAAAAACATATATATTGATATCTAGGATATCAATTGTGGTTATTCAGTTTATGGCACTAGGTAGACGTCCTTGGTACTGGATTTGGCTTCCTTTTTCGATATATCTGGAAATGAGTACTTCTTTTTTGACTACTTTTGGATTCTGGCTTTCCATATTTTTTTATTTAAATGTTGCTGATTAGAGGTTACTCATTGAAACACGTGTACAGCATAACGAAATTTACCATTTTTATGCAACTTTGGTATTTTTTGTATATATTAGAATAAAGGTTAATGCCTTTTGAAAGACGATTTTAAATAATCTTCGCCAGCCTCTTGGCTGGAGAGGAACGGAACGTTACCTTTGGCTGGCAAAGCTGATTTCAAATAGTCTGTCTCTTTTGATATTAAATAGATCATTTTAGTTACGTTAATAAAGTTTCTTGAATTTTGCCCATGATAAGTCTACAGAATGTGGCATAGTTTAAGGTGAAAAAGAGGGAATAACAGGAAACATCAACAATGGCTGAAATTAAAATTATATGCTACAATTTGCCAGGGAAAAAAAACAAAAAACACGAATAAGACAAAAGACAAACGTAAACAACGATAGGAACTCGGGACAGCCGGACTTGGTATCGGCACTAGAAAGGCCAGCGGTAGGGTTAAGCCGATTTTATTGGTACTGAAACCTCCCTTCATCTGTCCCGATTTCCTAAAGTATAATTAATATACAAATAAAACCCAATACAGGTAGACAACTAACCACATAACCACAATCTGGAAAAGAGAGAGAGAGAAAAAAATAATACCTAATTTGGTAAGATTGGTCAAGGAGTGCGATCACCGCTAATCTGTCGGCTATCTAAAGGAGCATAATCTGCTGGTAGAACACTGTTGCACTACGGTAGAGAAATCAAACTCAAAACTTCTGAAGAGCTTGTTCAAGAATCGTCATAAATTACAGTAGACATCGGTAGTATCAGTGAGAGGCTCCTAGTGTGTAAAATTTTTAGGTTTCTAGATGTCAAAGCTAATTTAACTGATGCAAGCAGAATACCTTGTCGATATCCCCCTATTATGTAAAGAATGTAAGTTACGTCCAAGCTATTTTGGATTTTTAATCAGTCTCTGACATTTTTGAACAACATTCCGTAAAATGTGGGTAATAACAAAATAACTGAACAGAGTGGTCAAGAGCCGTAGTCCATGAGACAAAAAGACAAATCAGGTGGAAACCACCGGCAAAATTGTCGACCGCAATGGTTCTGACTTGGAACAGGCATTTCAAAAGAAATGGTTGGTTAAACCCATTTTATGGCTAGCAAAACCTCCCCTCCCAAACTGAGGATTAGCAATGTCCTTAGTAATAGGCTTTTTGTGAGTAACGCAATATTTAGATATCAAATATTCATATCTATTATTAAACTTCTTAAATGTATTCAACAAATAATAAATACCGAACTTTCTGCATATGCGCATTTCGACAACTGATGTCTCTTCAGTGCAGATAAGATCTAAACGTTTAGAAGACCATAAACTCAAAGATGTTTAAAAACTGATAGAGAACAAATAACCAACTTATGAAATCTGTAACCCTGTTGTAGAAGTTTGGCTGTGATCGTAAGGTTTCGTTCATTAAAATCGTCAAGAGTAGAACAAACTCGTGCGAATCGTACCACTTAAGTAATATATACTCCGTAGAATGGACCTAGAGGAATGTCGTATATTATGTATCTTTTGTACGAATGTAAAATGGACAACAACTATAATTACGATATTGTCGTAAAGTCATTACGTATGGCCATCTTTGGTATTAACATTGATTTTTTGATAGGGTCTCTGCATTTTCTCTAAACACATTCTAAATTTCTAAAATCTGTATTGCATGGACACGGGTTATGTATTCCGGTATATGCATGAAATCATTATGCTAAACTCCTCAAGGAAGGGATCTTGGTGGAAGCTGTATACTGAGGGTACGTAACTTACTTTGTCAGTTGGTAATGGGTCTTGAGCTGGCATGTCAGTTAACTGCTAGTAGTCTTTTGTGATTTCATGTTTATGTCCGTATATTTAGTTCTTTCCGTTTCATTTTTCACAATTGACTCAGTCCTGTTGCAAACTTAATTTTAATGTTGTTACGATTGATGTTTGATTTATCACATTGGCTATAGGGGGAAGGTTTGGGCCCAATAAAACTAGTTTAACCCCGCCGCAGCAGGTTTGCGCCTGTCCTAAATCGGGAAATTTATTAAGCCTTTTTGTGTCTTGTCTTTTTTCTAGTTAGTTTACTTTATGTCTATAGGAGTCTAGGATGATGTTTATTTCGCTGAACTTGATTACCCTTTATTCAGGGGCCGAATCCGACCTGAAGACAGACAGGCATGGCGGTCTCTGGTAATGGCCTTATGTGCTATCCAGCACAAAGAGGATTAAGTAAGTAAGTAAGACTCCGACCTGCCGTTGGGTGTGGGGTTTTCTCGCCGTTCATTGAAGATCTTATGGTGGCTTTGAGTTGTTATTACTCACCTTTGGGTCGTTGTCTTCGACACATTCCCGTTTCCCTTCTTTTTTGTAACAACTTAAATGACATAATTTTGAAAACAAAAGAAAATCTCACTAGAAGCTATATAATATTTAATACAGGAGTTTGTCTTTTATTGCAGTGTGGAGTTGGTAAAATACTTCCCCGTGGTAGATATGTATGCTCTTTATTTTTCTTAGATATGGTGTACTTGTACATGAGATAATACCTCATGTGTACACTTTGTTTAAATACTATTATCTAAATTTATGTAAATTCTAAAACCAAAGGATTAACTCCCTCCATCGTAGTTTTGTCCTCAGCTATATTTGATATTACTACTTATTCGGATTTTGTTTGGTTTTATGCATTTTAAACATTTTTTGAAATTATGGATTTCCTTTGTTTGGGTTCTAGTGCTGCTGATGAGGAATTAATGTCCGAAATGGCCATACAGCTCATTAAAATTATTGCAGTTCGAGTTAACATATGTGTTATGGTCTCGTGTTCATTAACTCCATATCCTTTCGTGAAATATTTATGTTTTGCGTTTTGAGTATAGTGATTGGTTCACTATTTAGGTAAATTTTCAACTACGGTTTCTTAAGACTTGAATGCGTGTAATTAAAATATGCATTTATAGCAAGTTGATAAAAATGATTGAATGAGTTCTATTGATATTTCCATAAACACGGGTATCATTCCGTTTATCGAGAAAAATGCACGTGAAGGACTAGGTAACGGCAGTCAAGTATTGCATGGGATGCGTGTTGGATCAGGCAACGGTTCGTGAAGGACTTTTTATCGAGGAAAACATTGAAGGTCAATGATTATTTCATTATATTCTATTGATAAGCATACATTTCTTAAATCTAAATATGTCTGTCAAAATGGTTCAACAATACCTATCAATCCATACTAAATTCATGGTTGGAAAATGCATATTTTTCTCAAAAACGTCAAATACAGACTCCTCATCCACATTTTCTACACGAAGATATGGTCACAAAAGGTGTTATTTCGTTTATTTTATTTACAAATAGATTTAATTATTATGCAAGATATTGACAAACTTTGATATTGCAATAACCAATGAACTTATTTATGCAA
>MJUU01018916.1:181223-192459 GCA_002080025.1 Modiolus philippinarum
TATATACAATATATCAACATTGAAAACATAAAAACTGCTATTTTTTGCCCGTGAAGGATCAGGCAACGAATAATTGAGCTAGTGAAGGATGCTCGTGAAAGACTAAACCTTTAAAGAGACTTGTTTCTAAATTGATTGATTTATTAGTTAGAGTTTAATTCCAGTGAGCAATATTTCAGCTATATCAGAACGAATGCAATTAATCAATTAAAAATGTTAGTGAAAGAAGAAAGAACAAAGGTTGAAGGGATAACTTTTGATTGCCACTGGAAAAGGGTAGAAATGGGTAGGGGCAGGAAATTTAGCCAAAGTGACTGCGCTCTCTTTAGAAAAAATATAGAAGAGGTCTTTATACTGCATGGAGCGTGGCGTGTCTTCATTCACTTTGGCTAAAATGGTTCGCGGTCAGGCTTCCCGTATTATGACCTCACTTATCCGCATAGACAGGACATTCCCCTATCCACCAACTGGGGACGCGCCCGGTAGCTCTGTAGCCGGAGTCCCTGAAACTTATTCAGGTGCCGGCTATTTGTAAATTAATATAAGACTATAATAAAGTATAATTAAACCTCATCAAATGCAAATTAGGGATCCACATATAACTCATAAAATATGTAATGAGGTACAATTTGCAGTGCATTGAAAGGCTTAAACCATAAATAGTAAAACACTGTCTGATTCAACATGAATAAAGTCAAACAAAATTTTAAGCAAATTATACTAATAAGAATCAGTTTATATTTTATAGAGCATTATAAACTACAATAAAGCGGCAATTTATAGCTAATTTTTCGAAGCTGAAGAAATATTAAAATAATGATTTACCTCGTTCAAAAAGTTTTAAAACGTAAAAATATTGCATACGTTATCCAAAGTACCTGTTAGAATGTGTAAATCTCTCACTTTATTACTTAAGCTGTTATGATAAGAATGTATCTCCCAAGACACAGATGCCCAATCCATCATCCTGCAAATGGAATTGAACACAATTTTTGCTGCATTTTTTTGTCATTGATATGGCGAATGAGTGTGCAAATTTTCATGAAGATCCGACTTACCGTCGCAGAGAAATCTGTAGTTTGACGGACGGACGTACGAACGAAAGAACGAATCAGATGGACTTCCTTTAAAGATGTAAATTATTCAGAAATATTTCAATTTGTGTTATTTTACAGATTAATGTTTTAATTTTATTTAGAATGATTATTTAAAACATGTAGAAGGAAAGTAATTAAAAAAAACTTTTTCAATTGGCAATTGCTGTTGAGTTGCTATTGGACAATACCGCAATGGAAGGGGGGTTTGGCTAGCCATAAAACCGGTTTACCCACCATTTCTTTTGAAATGCCTGTACCAAAAACCTATTTCGATCCCTCACTATCATTTGAAACGGTTTCCCGACGGTATGAAGAACAATTATGTAAGCAAAATGTAGGAAAACAAGCATTTGAAGTTTTTTAAATTACTTTCCTTCTACATGTTTTAAATCATCATTCTAAATAAAATTAAAAGATTGATCTGTAAAATAACACAAATTGAAATATTTCTTAGTAATTTACATCTTTAAAGGGAGTCCATTTGATTCGTTCTTTCGTTCATACGTCCGTCCGTCAAACTACAGGTTCGCCTTTGCGTTTAAGCTGATTTCTCGGAGACGGTTAGTCGGCTCTTCATGAAAATTTGTACACTTATTCACCAATGACAATGACAAAAAATGCTTTAACAATTGTGTTCAATTCCATTTGCAGGATGATGGATTGGGCATCTGAGACACATTCTTGTTTAAAATCATGTTTTATAACAATGAGAGATTTACAAATTCTTACAGATACTTCGAATAACGTATGCAATATTATTACGATTTAAAACTTTTTGATCAATATAAATCATTGTTTAAATTTTTCTTCAATTTTGAAAAATCATCTATAAAATGTCGCTTTATTGTAGTTTTTAAAGCTTTCTAAAAATATTAACTGATCCTTATTAGCATATTTTGCTTAAAATTTAGTTTGACTTTATTCATGTTGAAACAACGGCAGTAGAATACCGAAGGAACAAAGGAGTGAAATTCACAAAAATGGAAGTCCAAAGACAGGGCAAAAACGAGAACACAGAAAACAATGACGCTAGAAACAAAAACAACGACGCAAGACAGACACAAAGCACAGAAACAGATATCACAACATTCAGAACAAAGGCACTCACAGTGTGAGCTCCAGTGAAACTGAGAGTGACATCAGATGCTCCGGAAGGATAAGCATGTCCTGCTCTGTTAACAACGTGTGTGTTTCACTATTAAGGTATTAGACTTTAAATGCACTTCAAATTTAATAGTTTTATATTAATAAACAAATTCCCTGCACCTGAATAGCATTTTTTTTAGGGAATCCGGCTACAGAGCCCCAGTTGGTGAATATGGGAATGCCCTGTCTATGCGGATAAGTCAGGTCATAATACGGGGAGCCTGACTGCGAACCATTTTAGCCAAACTGAACGAAGACAAAAGACCTCCTCTATATTTTTTTTCAATAAGAGCTGAGTCACTTTGGCTAAATTTCCTGCCCCTACCAATTTCTCCCCTTTTTC
This sequence comes from Modiolus philippinarum, assembly GCA_002080025.1. Lineage (NCBI taxonomy): Eukaryota > Metazoa > Mollusca > Bivalvia > Mytilida > Modiolidae > Modiolus > Modiolus philippinarum. Next base: position 183,810 of record MJUU01018916.1, read on the forward strand.
CAGTGGCAATTTTTGCCCCGGTCATCCCTTCCACCTTTGTTCTTTCTTCTTTTACTAATATTTTTTAATTGACATGTTTTTTAATTGATTTATTGTATTCGTTCACATATAGCTGAAATATTGCTCACTGGAGTTAAACTCTAACTAATAAATCAATCAATTTACAAATAAGTCTCTTTAAAGGTTTAGTCCTTCACGAGCATCCTTCACGAGCTCAATTGTTCGTTGCCTTATCCATCACGGACAGAATATATCAGTTTTTGATGTATTCTATGTTGATATGTATATATTTTTTTTTTGCATAAATGAGTGTTCATTGGTTATTACAATATCAAAGTTAATCAATATCTTGCAAAATTAAGTCTTTTTTGTAAATAAAATAAACGAAATAACACCTTTTTGACCATATCTTCACGTAGAAAATGTGGATGGGGAGTCTGCCTTTGACGTTTTTGAGAAAACTATGCATTTTCCAACCATAAATTTAGCAAGGATTGATAGGTATTGTTTAACCATTTTGACAGACATATTTAAATTGTAGAAATTCATCCCTATAGATAGAATATAATGAAATAATCATTGACCTTCAATGTTTTCCCCGATAAAAAGTCCTTCATGAACCGTTGCCTAATCCATCACGCATCCCATGCAATACTTGACTTCCATTACCTAGTCCTTCACGTGCATTTTTCTCGATAAACGGAATGATGCCCGTGAAGTTACTAAAATTTACTTTCTGTATACGGCCATTTTGACAGCTTATTCCTCTTTATTGCAGATAAAATCAGTTCATTGAAAACTCCAGAAGCGAAAAGCTGATAGAGAACATTCAATGAAAAAGGTCTAAACTGAAAGCTAAAATTAGCTAAGGACAGAGCTTTCATGAGAGATAGATACTTTTAAGTTTAAAATAATTCTTATTTAGATATTATAAGTTCCCCCCCCCCCCCNAAAAAAAAAATAAATAAATAAAAATAAAAAAATATCGGATTTTCTGCCAGCATTGATATTATCGCAAAAAGGAAGTAAGAAGAAAAAAGCAATTGAAATACTAGACTAACAAAAGGAAAGCATTGTTCCAACAGTAATGACTTTTATGTCAACAAATAACAGGATGGTCAATACGGAAATATAAAGATTTTATAAATTTCGTATTTTTATTATACGATAGAAAATTGGGACAGATGGAGGGGAGGTTTGGGTACCCATAAACTGGTTTAACCCTACCGCTAGCTTTTGCTAGTGCCGATACCAAGTGCGAGTATCCCGAGTTCCTATCGTTATCTACGTTTGCAATTTGTCTTTTTATTGTTTTTCTTGTGCGGTTCCCTGGTAGATTGTAGCATGCGATTGTAGTTTTCGGCCATTATGGATGTTTCATGTTATCTTTGCTATATTAATTTCTCTATTATTTCATATCTACTACTATATAAAGCTATATAAAGTGTAATAATGATAGGGAAAATATAATTAGAAACAGACAAACTCTTAACTCTTATGGTTTGTTCAACAAATTTTTAGCACTAGATGGAAGCATAAAATGAAGTTTTGATGTTTGACATTATAGACATGACTAAAGATAACCCCAAAACTGTTTTCAAGATATGAAATACATTTTAAATGAAAGAAAGGAATACAAACGAGAGTAGTACAAAATCTTCTGATAATGGGAGACTTATATTACTCTACCTTAACATTAAGCTGAATTGAGATAACTCGGACATACAGTGACTTTGTGGAAAGAGCAAAAGCACTGTCATAAAAAACTGCTGAGTCAGTAATATGTTCAACCTTTGTTACTTTCGTCCCTTCAGAAATTCTATGGCCGTCACCACGACATCATAGATAGATATGAAATGTCAGTGTCACAAATAAAAACTGACATTTTCAGCTAGATTCGCGTCTTCCCGGATTTGACATTACCGGTTTTGACTTTACCCTGGATTGACCCACTGACAGTGTGACGGTTGATGTGCACAGAGCAGGACATGCTTACCCTTCCGGAGCACATGATGTCACTCTTGTTTATTGAGAGTTCACACTGTTAGTGCTTTTTTTGTGTTGTATATGTAATGTTCGTGTGTTTTGTGGGCATGTGTTGTCTTTGGTCTTCCGTCTTTTGGTGTTCTTGCTTTTGTCTTGTCTCTGGACTTTGATTTGTGTAATCTTGTGCTTTGTTCCTTCGGTATTCTACTGCCGTTGTTTTGGTTGAGGAAGGAACAGTATTTATTGAGAACATGAAATAGTTTTTTTTTAATTACTAACATGTGGATGCTCAAAGCAGACAAATATAAATAAACCACCATCGATCTTGTATTTATAAAATAAAACAAATATATTATTATTAATTTGACTGCTATAATGAAAAATACTATGCATTCCCATTTCGAAAACGTTGATGCGACATCAGTTATAAACAACTACGTTTAAATTGGTTGAATTCATTAAAGAAGAACAAAAAAGCCTTTCTTTTAACTGTCTATGACATTTTAACAACTATTGCTGTTTAGTTGCTATTGGACACTACAGCAATGGAAGGGCAGGTTTGGCATGCCATTAAACCGGTTTAACCCACCATTTCTTTTGAAATGACTTTTGAAATGACTGTACCAAGTCAGGACCATTACGGTCGACAATTTGCTGGTGGTTTCCACCTGATTTCACTAGCAGATAGTTTTAATCTTGTTTGGACATTTTGATCTTATCACGATTTTGACAGGCTTAACACAATTTTGTTAAGACCGTGTTAGATTTTAAGTTGGCTTTCAAGATAATTGATTTGAAGGACGATCAAGACGTGTTCAGATGATTCAAGATCAAACAAGATTGACATGTTTATTGCGTTCAGGAACAATCAAGACGAATTAAGTTTGTTAAGATCAAACAAGATGCTTATTTGATCTTGTTTGATTAGGACAAACTTAACATATCTTGATCGTCGTTGAACGCACTTATCTTAGTTAATCTTAATAAACTGAACACTTCTTAATCGTCCTTCAAAGCAATTATCTTGAAATCAGACTGAATATCTTACACAGTCGTAACAAAATTGTGTTAAGCTTAAGGTCGTGATAAGATCAAAATGGCCAAACAAGATCATAACATATCTGCTAGTGTTTGTCTTTTGTCTCATGGCCTTCGGCTCTTGACAAATCTGTTCGGTAATTTTGTTATTACCCCCTCCCGAACCCCCATTAGCTTAATATGAACCCGTATTTGTAGGATTTATATTGTATTATATTTTATCATTTGGGTGAAACAGCTCCTTACACCTGTCTCAGAAAAACGAATAATGGATATAGGTCTAGATGCACACTCTTTTTGAAATCTTTATAATAAATCTACTTATATAGCAGAATTTTTTTAGATTTCAAAAAGAATTTGTAAGATCAAGGAATGAAGTATAAAATTAAAACCATACTCAATTATTACAAGAAAACAATTACATTTTTCATTAAGATAAAATGCGAAATCCAATATCTATTCGAAGAATGAAAAAAGGTGATAACAGAAACATCTACAATGGCTGAAAATTACAATAACATGGTACAATTTGCCAGGAAAAAACACAAATACGACAAACGACAAACGTTAAAACGATAGGAACTCGAGACAGCCGGACTTAGTACCGACACTAGCAAAAGTCAGTGGTAGGGTTAAACCGGTTTATGGGTGCCCAAACTTCCCCTTTATCTATCCTGTTTTTCTATAGTATAATAAACATACGAATAAAACCTGATACAGGTAGACTACTAACTCCATGTCGAGGCAATTATATACATAATATTGTTGGTGTTGAATGTTTCATTATTAAAGTTAGTTCATGTAGTAACAGCTCATCTTGTTATGGCTTTAAATAGTTTCGGAATAGTTTCAAGGATATGGAATCCAGGAACATTCTCTCACTTTTCAAGAAATAACAAAAAAAAACCGGAAACTACTGTCAAACAATTTCCCGAATTATCATTTCAACAACTTACGTCTCTTCATTGCAGATCAAGGATGTTATCAGATCAAAACAATGTTTGACTCAGTGGACTTACATGAATCCTCAGTGACTAGGGAAGGACCAAGAAGTGGTTCATATGAGTAAAACGAAAAAAAAAACGATATCTAAAACATGGTAGCATCTTAACACAATGGATTAATGAAAAGAGATAGAGACCAATGTTAGTTACATCAAATCTGTATATATGAACACATCGGCAAACGAATACCGAAGCAAAAATGATGAAAAGGGAAATTCCAAAATCAAAATCAATAATCATTTCAATTCACACCCAACACAAGTATATCATAGAAACATTTGTCAAGATATCGCTCAAGATGTCTTTTAAAAGTAGAGAGGTATGATGAAAAAACAAATACCACATCATATTGTATAGAAAACAGAAAGTTCAGTCTGTGGAGCAAAAGGTACTAGCCTTGATGAATACAATAGGATAATGTTTGTGGACCAATTCCTTTTGTAAAGATATTGCCCTGCTCTTAATTGTGTATTGTTAGCTAAAGAAAATACATTGTCTAGTGAAGGATATGGGCATTGATAAATCATTTAACAGTCCTACTTACAAACTCGCTACTACCAAGGAAGGAAACTCCGAATAATCACAAAACGGTATTTATTTCAAATAACTAAATACCGAAGTCACTTCAAGTTAGGAATGTCATCTCTTGTTTCTGTCTACTGGCTACTTAAGCTACATAAAAGCCCTAACAAACAAAGGTATTTGTCTGCCAGATGAAAAACACTTTATTAATTTCTGCAGTTAGATGCATTTTAAGATGTATAGTTATATAGTAAACAAGCGGGGTTAGTCAATTGTCTATTCTAAAAAAAAATAATAATTATAATAATAATAACTATCTTCAACTGAACTTAAATTGTGCAACAGTGTTGAATTGTTTTTCTGATTTTTCTACATGACCCTGCTGGTGGACTGTTTGTCCAGAGGGTATTCACAATCCCAGTAGTCGTTACTTTGGTGCTGGCGCTAAAACCAATGTTATTTGAAGAATTTAATGTAAAGACTTGCCATATCTAAAAGTCTTGCTTCAAGCAATGGGGTATCTCCCTCATGCAAAACTCTGTTCTTACCTAATTTATGATTTTCATTTAGATCTAATTTGCTATTTGTTCTCTATAAGTTTCTACACATACTTCAGTTTATGATCTTTCGAGTAAATAATGATTTAATCTGCACGGAAGGGACCTGAACTGTTGAAATTACCATTTTAAGAAACTAACTTTACAGTAACTTCGATTTCTGTTATTTATTACAACAGAGTCGATGCCCCTTTTCGTGTACTGTTAATCCCAGATTGTATTCACCGTTTCAGAAGTACTTTGCTACCCGCCCGAAAACCGATTTCATTTTGATACTTGCAATATCTAAATTTTAATTTTTTTTATTTAATATTACGGAGTAATAGCTATCTGCTTGGTAAAGGTAGGACGTTTTTGTTCAATATCATGCTGATCTCTAAAAAAGTATGAAGAACAGTAGGCCGTCGCAATGTTTTCATTGATCATATATGTATGTGTCGAGTTTAGAGGACAAGTGTTCAACAGACAATTTGGATACCTGTTGAGACTTATTGTGCACCATAATTTTGTCGATTTATTCCTTTATTCGTATAAAGCCAAGTCCATTCATTGGCTTGTTCAGAAAAAAGCTAAACAAAATTCACTATGTTATCATGTCAAGTTTTCTTTGAATTGACTCGATGAGTGCCCAGTGATTGTTTATAAATCATGATTGTCTTGTATTATCTTTTTGTCAGTCAACCGATGACACCGATTGTGAAAACTCTGTCAGTTGAATTTATGCTCGTTGCCATTTCCAAAACATGATAGCTAAATACCGAAGCTACTGTGAATTTAAATTCTGCATATGCGCATTTCGACAACTTAGGTCTCTTCAGTGCAGATAAAATCTAAACGTTTGGAAGACCATAAAATCAAATATGTTTTAAAAACTGATAGAGAACAAATACCCAATATGATCAAAAAGTGAAGCCAAATTCAGCTTAGGACAGAGCTTTGCATGAGGGAGATACTTCTTAATTTTCAACAAAATTTACAAAAATTTAGATATTGCAAGGTTCGAAATACAATCGGCTTTCGGGTCAGCACCGAAGTACTGACCACTGGGCTGGTGAATACCCTCTAGGACTAACAGTCCACCAGCAGAGGCATCGACCCAGTGGTAACAAATAGCTAAATAACGAAGTTACTGTGAATTTAAATTCTGCATATGCGCATTTCGACAATTTATGTCTCTTCAGTGCAGATAAAATCTAAACGTTTGGAAGACCATAAAATCAAATATGTTAAAAAACTGATAGAGAACAAATGCCATGAGTGATAAGAAACAAATATGGCTGTAGCATTGGTCGACATCTAGCAATGCTAATTTGTATGTTATTGTGTGTATTGTCTTTCTTTGTACCAGTTTAATTAGTTTTAAAGAAATTTAGAATTTGAAACATCTGAATCTCAGCAGTGAATATCACTCAAAACCGAAATTGGGAACGCATTGAACTTACCATAAGGTATGAGCAAAGCTCATAGTTGAAGAATTCATGTTGATTTCAAAATGAAAAGCAACAATAAAAGCGTTGTTCCATTGCCTATACACCATGTAGTTGTAAACATTTTGTCTCATGTGCATTTACTTCATATTCTCATATTCTTTCATTAATTAATTAATGATAAACTAGGTAGTCATTTATTTTCGATTTCAAAAAAAAAAAAACAGATCATTCTCTTTCTTTGGAAAATTCTCAATTTCATGATTATCTTCATTCTATATTCCCAAATTCCCAAATAATATCCAAATTGAGGAGACAACCTATAAGAAATTTTGCTTACTGTATCTGTTAGCTAGGGTAATTTTGAGTCATAATTGAAACTTTGAATATTAGAAACGATAGAAATCCCTGCACTCCCTGTTTCACACAGACATTGGTTTTTCAGACACTAGGTGTAATTTTTCTCAACAATTTTTGACATCAAATTATCTGTAGTCACTGGAAGCAATTCGTGGATATAACGTTGTTAGATAGAATTGCAAAATATAAATAGACTTTAAGAGGTTCAGGATATTTGCCTAAATTGGAATAAAAATTTGCAATTGATTGGATAAAATAAATTATTTTTACTTAAACAAATCCAAATCTTTGGTCGCTAAATAGAATAATAATAAAAGAAAAAAACAAACAAAAACACAATAATAGAAAAAATAGATAAAATAATCATAATAAAAAAAGGCAACAGGTGGCCTTCGAGAATTTCGGGATTTTCCGAAATCGGAACCAGTTTATTCAAATTGAATTAAGTTGTACAAGTATTGTAAAATTCCATAAAATAAGTGGTCTCTGGGAATTTCAGGATATTTTCCATAATTAGAATTCAGCATTCTTGACTATGTTTCTTCTGATAAAAAACATTCTTACAGAATGGTTCCTAGGTAGAATTCCAGAAATAAGTGGCCTTTAGAAATTTCTGGAAATTCACCAAAATGTGAATCGAATATTCTTGATACCTAATTTGTGAAAATGTTAATTCTAATTAAAACTAATTCTAAAATGGCTGCCAGGTAAAAAATCCAAAAAGTAGTGCTCTTTAAGAGTTACATGAAATTCATCAAAAGAGCAACCGTATTTTTGAATTCTAAGTGTTCAGAATTAAGTTTGATACAAAGGAATGCTAATAAATAAGATTGCATGCTAAAATTGCAAAAAAAATATTACCTTTTGACATTTAACCAGAATGGAAATCTGAACCAAAATTCCGAAAGCTTATCGTGCACCTGCATCATATAGGTAACAATTTTAAAACAAAATCCATACCGTGAATCAAAAAATGTAGAATTTTTTCGCGTCGCAAGAAACGTGAAGGACAGACGGGCGGACGGGAAGAAGCCAAAGACAATATAAAAGGGTTTGAATGTAAAAAAGCGGGATAACAGAAAACATCTACAATGGCTGAAAATTACAATTACATGCTACAATCTGCCAGGGAACTACACAGGAAAAACACAAATAAGACAGAAGACAAACGTAAACAACGATAGGACAGCTAGATATTAATAAGATATCAAATATAACTCGACAATAATATTACTAAAGCAGATGGATTCCAAAAGTATGCGAACATTGCCGAAAACTTTTTCTAATTGTAAATATGATTTAAAATACATAGGATAAGGTTTGAAAAAGCAGGCAATGTTGTTATCTCCCTATATATATAATCAAACAATAGACAAAAGTGAACAGTACACAAATAATACAGTTAATATTTCAGCTCCTATCCGGGCCGTTTTCAAAACACAATAAAAATAAAAAATAAAATCAAGCAGGAAATTTGTGTAAAAATTAAAAATAACACATTTTCCAATTGCAGATATTATTTCTTCCGGATTCACTACAATGTCTTCAATTATTGATTTTGTTAAATACTTTTAGATATACAGTAACTCACAAAAGTTTTTTTTCATCTCCCTCAGGGCATTCATCTCGTATTACATTTGTGATAACCAGCGTCTACAATGTAGCTGTTGTTGTTTTGGTTAGACTTTTTTGTACATAGTTTTTGTTTGATTTTATTTTTTATTTTTATTGTGTTTTGAAAAAGGCCCGGATAGGG